>JAKCPB010000220.1:0-180260 GCA_021442155.1 Cymbidium sinense | reverse complement strand
AACCAAAAGAATCAACAAAGGTTCAGCAAAGATAGCAAAAAAGGCTCTAGCAAATTATCGAGTTCAGGTTTTAGTTTATGGTTTAGAGTTTAAGGTTTTTCTTAACAGAGTAAATTCAGATTCAACATTTCTTCTTTTTGATTTCCTCAACCAAGTAACATGCTAAGTTCTCTAAGACACAAGTGGCTCTTGGCTTAATGAGCCTCATGTTCAATCTGATCAATTTTGATGATAACAAATGAATGCTTGGATGTTCTAATGTATATTTTGTGTTTTGATATATTAATTGCTAATTACATATCCAATACATCTCATAATATTTTGAGGAAATTGCAAGAATAGAAGAATGAAAGATAGATTAAAATGGATAATGTGAAGCCCAAGATACAATATTTTAGGTTATATGAATTTATAACTATCTTAGAAGTTCATATGAGTTCATTAGCATGAATCAATTTTCTGACAACTTAACATATTATTTTTATTTATTTTAAATAATGATAATGAAGTTAATTTATATAAATATTTATATAATTAACATTGAATTATATGTTTCATACATAGCATTTGAATTATCAAAATAATAAATGATAATAAATTATGATTAAGTGTAATTAGTTAATATATTTAATATAATTAAATATTTTAATTTGATTTTAAGGTTATATGATAACTAACATATGTATGATTATATATAAAATATATCACAATGTTTAAATGTCATATTTAAAAATTAACAAAAATATGTCAAATTTTGTATTTTAGCCAAATTCATTTTATAATCAAGGAGTTTATATTTGAATTCATCTCCAAATATTAAGCAAAGAGTAACCTAATAGCATCTACGTGCAAAAAGATTCTTCAAAATCTATACCTTCAACCATCCTTGTAACTAACCTAGCTTCATTTAACAATACAACCTAAATCATCTAGCTTATTCAAGACCCATTTTGTTCCAATGACATTTTGATCTTGGGGTCTTGGACTAATTCCCAAACATCATTTCTTACAGATTGATTCAACTCCTCTTCCATAACAATAATCCAAAAATTATCTTTTAATGCTTCTTTAAATTTTAGGTTCAACCTCGATAAAATGTTGATCTACAACCTCTCTCTACTATGTTTTTGGTCATAACTCCTTTTGAAGGATCTTATAATTAGTTCCTTTGGATGATTTTTATTATATTTCCATTCTTCAGGTGATGAATCATCCACATTATCTTCTAAAGATATTTTCTTAAAATTATCAATCTCTTCATCAATCACTTCATATCTAATGGGATCAATTAAATTTTCATCAAAAATAACATGTATTGATTCTTCTACAATCATTTTTCTTATTGAAAACTCTATAAGCTCTACTAGAAAAGAGTATCCTAAGAAAAATACCATCATCTAATTTACAATCAAACTTACCAAAATGCTTTTTTCCATTATTCAAAATAAAGCATTTACATCGAAATACATGAAAGTGTTCAATCTTAGGTTTCTTTCCAAAAAAAAAAAACAAATCATAGTGTCTTCTTTAAAATTGGTCTAAAATAGATCATATTCATCACATAACATGTAGTATTTACTACTTCTAACCAAAAATATTTTGGCAATTTATACTCATCAAGCATAGATGTACTTAATTCAATTAATATTCTATTTTTCCTCTCTACTACTCCATTTTGTAGGGGAGTTCTAGTGCAAAAAAATATGTTTAATTCCATGTTCATCATAATAATCCTCAAATAATTTATTTTTAAATTTGCCACCATGATCAGTTTGAACCCTAATAATTAAAAAGCCTTGTTCTCTTTCAGTATATTTAGAAAACTTTCTAAACTCACCAAAAATGTCATCGTTATAAGTTATAAACAAAACCAAGTATATCTAGAGAAATCATCAACAATCACAAAACCGTAATTTTTCCACCTAAGCTAGTGGTGCTAATTGGACAAATCCATGTAATAATTCTAGAGGTCTAGTAGAATCAATATTTTTTACTTTTAAATGAGCTTAGAATGCTTACAATGAATACATGCATCACAAACATAATTTGAATCAAAATTTAATTTAGGCAATCCAACTACTAAATCAAGTTTAGCAATTTTATTGAGTATGTGCATGTTAATATGACATTATTGCCATAACCATATATCATCATGAGTGCTTTAAAACAAGTAATTTCAAATTCACATCATGAAAGCTATCTAAATCAAATCAATGACATAAATATTTTTTCTTTGTCCTACTAATAAAACATTTTCATTATTTTTTATAATACAATATGATGAATGAAATACTACATTCAAACCTTTATCACATAATTGACTAATAGAAATTAAATTATGTTTTAATCCTTCTACTAGAAAAACTTTGTCTAATGTGATAGAATTCTTACAAATAGAACCAATGCCAATGATCTTTCCCTTTGCATTATCTCCATATGTAACAAATCCTCCATCATTGGATTTGAAAGCTGTGAATTAATCTTTATCTCCCATCATATGTCTTGAACATCCACTGTCCAAGTACCACATGCTTTCTTTGATTTTTCTTTGAAGGCATTCCTATAAAAAAAATCACATGTTAACTTTTGGAACCCAAACCTGTTGGTTCTTTCTAAATTTGAAGCAAGATATCTAGCATATGGTTTGTGTAGTGCTTGTACCTTTTGGTACCCATACATAAGAAAATTGCTTAGTATTTTATAATTTACATGCATACTAATCAAATGAAATATGCCTTTTTCTATCACAGTAGTTGCACCAAACCTTAGTGTTTGCATACACCTTAGCACGATAATTATAAGGTATATGAGTGGGAAATGTGTATGATGCAAATAATTTTTATTCAATGTTTTACTTGATGAAGCATTATAATGAACTTGTGATTTCAAACATAATTCTAATCTGCTTTTAACAAGATATTCTCTCTTTCAAGTTTACATACAAGTAAGGAACAATTTAATAAAGAATTTTTTTACATTTAAATTATTACATTTATTTTTTAAATCATTAAAATGGATATCTAAATTTTTATGTCCTTTTTCTAAAGTTTTGTATTTTCTTTTTAATTTTTTATATTAAATAACTAAATAATTAAAAGCATCATCTAATTCATCATAAGATATCATTACAAACCTCTTGAGAATGAGTCAAAATTTATTTTAAGCAAAGTCACAATAGTTTCTCCAAATCCTTTAATTTGATAAGTTTCTTCAATCATGTTTTGTGAAAAACTTGATAGTTTGTATTTATTTCAACTTGTTGAAATTTTTCTTCTTCCAAATTTCTTTTGGTTTCTTGAAATATTTCTTCATTATTCATATTTGAAAGATCATTTATTCTTAGATCTATTTTAGAAGTATATCTTAGCATTTCAAATTAATTTATTGTGCTAAAATTATTTTCTTGAGATCTCTCTCTTTTAATTAAAAGCTTACTAGTTTACTTAAATTACTAGTTTTATTTAAGTATTTAAGATTAGTTCATTAATTAAAAGCTTCATTTTGGTTAAAATAAACTAAATTAGTGAATTAGTATATGCTAGATCTATTATAAATCAAGTTTCTTTATCAAAATAAAATTTATAAAAAAATTAAATTATTTTATTTGTCACTTATCATTTTATTTCAACTATATCCTTTATTTTATAGATTTTATCTTGCAAAATTTAGTAAAGCTTGTTGTTTTCATTGTTTAAGAATTAGGAAAAGGAATTTTTGGTAGAAAAGTTAATCTTTCTTATACTATTATATACATACTAGTTATAGTTTCTCTTAAACTTAAAATTATTCCTTGCTGAAATTTAACTTATTGTGCAATAGACTATTATGAATTTATTTTGAAATCAATTTTATTTTAATCTACCAATTGTAATAACATAAACATCCTAGTAAGATCACTTTAAGATGTCTATTTAATATTTTTTATCAAAATTAAGTGAGTAATCTATCTTGACAAATTAGTTGTTGTGATCATTTATAAATTGTGAGATCATTTTTTTGAATTGGATAGCTTGGTATATTTGTGAGAGATATATTTATCAAAATTTATTTATTTATTTTTTTCTTTTCATGCAGAAAATTTATATTAGTTGTACTCTTTGTAGGAGAGTACATATATTTTCTAGGGTTGTACTGCCTTTATAAGAGAGAGTACTATTTATAAGCTATTTTGCATTTAGTGGTTTTAGGGTGGCTAGTGGATGTAGGTGATTTTGGGGTTTAAAAAAAAAATTTTGTTCTTATTATCTTTCTTTACTTTATTGTACTTTTCTTTGCGCATTAAGAATTATATCTTATCATTATAAAGTCAAATATTAATTTTCTCCTAAAACTTAAAATTTAATTTTAACTTTTAAAATTCTTAATATCTCCCAATTCCCCTTAAGTGCTATAGTGACTCATAGTGGTGACATAAATCAAAAATGAGCACGCATAGAGCAAATCAAAAACCTTAGATAACTTGAACTATTTCTACTATAAAGAGACAGCTTCCATAAGGATCGATCAGTGTCTTTCAGCTTCTAGTTCACCCTAGCCTCAGTAGTGGGCTCCACCATCATATCCCTGATCTCTCCCTCCTCCACCACCATGGCTATAACTTCTACCACTCCTCTCGCCTCCATAACCACCAATGCTTGGATGACCACCTCCATATCCACCATCACTTATAGATCGCCCACCACTAAAGTAATAATCTTCCATGATCAAAGCAATAATCTAAACTGAGCATGGTTGATGGTGCTGTTCCTATCGTCAAGGTTCTGCCCATTCTTAGGGTTTACATTTAAGTTTAAGTTTATTAGGTTTTAGGGTTTAGTTCTATTTTTTAATTTATTTAGTTACTTTAGTTTAGTTTATAGTTTGGGGTTTAGTTTAGGGTTTAGGTTTAGGATTTAGGTTGGTTTAAGGTTTAGGGTTTAGCATTTTAGGGTTTAGGGTTTAGGGGGTTTAGTATTTAGGTTTAGTTTACAATTTAGGGTTTAAGGTTTTAAAAAAATTAAGTAAACAAGTTGGTTTAGGTTTATTTAGTATATTTAGTTTATTTTTTATTTAATTTAGTTTACTTTATTTATTATTTTTATGAAGGTTTATCTTTTATTTTTATTTAGTTTATTTTTTTAATTTAGTTTAGGTTTTATTTTATTTTAGGTTTAGGTTTATTTTATTTTAGTTGAGTTTATTTTCATTTTATTTTAGGTTTAGGTTTTATTTTCATTTTAGGTTTAGTTTAGGATTTTATTTTATTTCTTTAGGTTTAAGTTTAGGATTTTATTTAGGTTTATTTTGGTTTTATTTTTTTTAGGATGTGGTTTATAGTTTATTTTATTTATTTAATGAGGTTTAAGTTTAAGTCTAGTTTTTTGGTTTAGGTTTAAGTTTTATTTATTTTAGTTTAGTTTATTTTAGTTTAGGTTTATTTTATTTTATTTATTTATTTATTTTTATTTTAGTTTTTTTAGTTGAGGGTTTATGTTTAAATTTTATTTATTTTGAGGTTTTATTTTAGGTTTAGGTTTATTTAGTTTTATTTTATTTTAAGTTTTACATTTAGGTTTATTTTATTTTATTAGTTTAGTTTTATTTATTTTATTTTTAGGTTTAGTTTAGGAGCTCTAGATTTTAGGTTTAGGAAGGGCTTAGGGGGTTAGGATAGTTTATTTTAGGGTTTATGGTTTTAAAGTTTATGGTTTAGGGATTAGTGTTTAAAATTTAGTGTTTAGGCTTTAGGGTTTAGGGTTTTCTAGGTTTAAGGTTAACTTAGGGGTTAGGGTTAGATTAGTGTTTAGGGTTTAGGGTTTATGGTTTAGGGTTTAGGTTTTAGGGTTTAAGGCTAGTGTTTTTTTTTTTTCGAAACCCCATATAGGGGGAATTTTATTGCCACAAAAAGAGGGTTACAAGGTCCTTAATAGGGGATAAACTCCAAAACTACTACTCAAAGAGCTACAATCAGCCTAGAGAGTAAATCCCCCATATAAGTACAACCAAAAGCAAAATAAAAGAGAAAAGGAAAGCAAAAGATACAAAATAATTAACATAGATAAGCTAATGGATAGATCTGGGCCAAAGCTCTTCAGGATGAGAGAATGCATGGCACTAGGGAGTAGACCTGCAAGAGAAAAAGAGAAATGCATTTGCAAAATGTAGAAAGATAAAATTTAGAGCTTAAGAAATACAAAATAAGTGAAAAATTAAAGCAACATTGAGAAAAATTAGAGAAGTGGAAGAGAAGTCACATCAAAATTGGGTAGATGCTAATATGAGCATCCAAACTTCAAAGGGTTACATCACAAGAACTACTACCAAACCAAAAAGGAGTGAAATCATCACAACCATCATATCCTACAAACCTATGGAAAGATAGCAACCATTTATTGAAAGTCTTATGAGCCTTAGTACCTACAAACCTAAACAAAGCCATATACACTATAGAAAGGAGACAAAGAGTAGAATGAAAGGGGATCCCATGCGGATTAATATCATCAATATAGTCACCATAGCATGAGATCCCTACACATATGAAAATGAAACCATCTTTTCCCACCTTTTAATACCAGCCAAGAGTATAATTAGGCCAGCATGAAAACCAACCACAAGAAAATAACATAAAAGGCCAGGCAGAGGATAGAAACAATATACAATTGGTTGAAAAACCTATTGTAATCTTACTAAGCAAATCAATTAGCATGTAAATAACACCATCCCAATCATATGGGACATATATGAAACTTACAGGCTAGGAGTACAGCTCAGGAATATGGCATAGAAAAGGAACCCATTTAGAATAAGCAATGCAGATGTTAACAATCCCCTTGTTAATAATCATTAAGTTAACAAACAAAGAAATGTAAAGCGATAACATAACCCAAACCCAAAATACAACTGAAATGCGTAATGAACCAAGATGGGAATGTAAAAAGTGGACCGGCCACGTAATAAGTCGCACCCCACAGAAACAACACCAAATAAAGAAAATAGAGAGATAAACCCCAAGAGTAGGGCATAAACCGATAACCCATCAACAACAACCAAGAAATAGCCAAAAAACCATTCGTAGCAAGATAATAACCAAGTAGGTAATATCATAATCATAGTGATCACAAGTCTAACCAACCAAGATGGAAAAATAGCAGATTAAATAGACAACAAACATCGTGATAAGTCATCATTCAGAAACAAGAAAAATATCAAAAAAATAACTGTATGAAGACATAAGACACGAAAATCCAACAACCAACAATTAAAGCAACAAAATAATTATTGCACCCACCATAAGATAATCCAGTAAAAAAATGGTACAACATAGACATGAAAGGGGTTCAAAGGAGAGCCATCATTGAAATCCTTCAAGATAAAGAAAAAAGGCCCTAAGCCAACATCATTAGTAAAAAGAGAAATAAAAAAGTATTTCCAATCCGCAAAGAGATAGTAATAAATAACAAGGGTATTGCGTTCTCCATATAGGGGGAGGTGAGGTTAGAAAGAACAATGAAAAATAACCCCCAGAAGCAACCTGCTGGACATAAGACCAAAAAATCCAACAACCAACAATTAAAATAGCAAAATAATTATTGCACCCACCATAAGATAATCAAGTAAAAAATAGTGGTATAATATAGACTTGAAAGGGGTTCAAAGGAGAGCCATCATTGAAATCCTTCAAGACAAAGAAGAGACTAGCAATAAGCCAACATCATCGAAAAAAATAGGTTGGAAGGAAATCAAGAAGTACGATCCCGCAAAGAAATAATAATAAGGTATTGCTCTCCTTACAGGTTGTGGAGGTGAGGTTAGAGAGCATAAGAGGGGCCATAGCCCTATTAAAGAGAGAAAAGATAGATAAATTAGGGCCTGCCATGAAGCTATACAAAAATATAGCAATTAAATAATGAGACATCAAAGTCATGAGCCCCAGCACAGATTTCCAGAAAAAGGAAAAGAGACAAAACACAGCCTTAATCATAAAATGGAAAATAGATATAGTAAAACCCATAAACAAAATATTGATGGCAAGAAGTCTGTCCCTATTGATCAGAAAGTATAACATCTCCCTCCAACAGATCCGGCTTATAAGTGAAAATATCTCCATCCAGTAGGTTAGAAAAATATGAAACACCTTACCATTAATAAGGAAATAGTAGAAGCGATGACCCCAAATAAGGTTAGGGTAATTAATCCAACAAGAGATGCCACAGAGATCACAAAATAACCGGTATCGTGAAGATGCATCAAAGAAACCAGAGAAATAACAACACTAAATAGAAGTTGTTCATGTAGTTAAACAAGTAATACAATAAGCCAAAACATTAAGATGAATTAATTTCTGAGGTAAGGGAGTACAATATTGTCCACATTAACCAAACCACACAAATGTTTAGGAAGTGTAAGTTGATCAAAGAATTTTATGCCATCTAATCTAGAACCCAGATTAGCAAGGTAATAAGCACATGCATTACCTTCATGCCATACATGAGTGATTTTAAAATAGAGTTGAGGACGGAGAGCTCTAGTCTTCTTTAGAAGGTAGTACAATTTTGTATTGCCCACTTTGGTGGAAGTCAAAAGATCAATCAGCAACAGGGCATTCACCTCAATCCAAATATTGAGCCAACCTTTTTGAAGGCAAATCTCAATAGCTTTGTAAACTGCCATTAGCTCAGCAAGAAGAACAGAGCAAGCATTAAGGGTGTAAGCAAAAGCACATAGGACTTTACCATTAAGGTTTCTGAAAATGCCACCACAGCCAGAAGCATTTTGAGAAATAGACCCATCATTGTTAATTTTCATAGTATTAGCAGGAGATTTTATCTAATAAACAATCTTGTCATCTTTACAGTTGGGTTGATCTAGCAAGTTAAAAACTAATTTATTGGCCATAAATTTGCAGCCTTTGAATTGATTGTAGTTAATTAAATTAACACTAAATAATGCATGAATTTTATTTTTAATTCTAGTAATTATCCTCATATGGTTCATAGAATCTCATGATGTTTTGCATCATTTCTCCATCCATATGAACCAAATAAGAGTGATAGCTATCACTTTAATGTGGGCCTTTAATAGTGTTTTCAAAATAAACATCAAGAAGTTGGTATAGAGTGAGCCATTAAATTTGACATTAAAGAGTTCATCATACCAAACCCAAGGAAAATGGCTTCCTTAACAAATACATGATTCACATTCTCAATGTGAAAGCAAAAGTAACATTTTGAAGGTAAGTAAAACCTTTACCCCACATCAAGGAGTCAGAGGATGAAGTTTTCAAAATACGCCAAGTTAGAACATAATAAGAAATATGAATAATGTTATTCCAAAGTTTAAAAAATACATTGGAGAAATCATGAGCTTCTTTAATATGAATCTAGACATTTTTAAGGTTGAAATCACCATTTTGGGAAAGCTTAAAAAGGATCTGATCATGATTGCTAGGAATGATAGGAATAATAGTAAGCTTATCTAAAAGAGAGAAAGGAATATAGTCAATAAGCTTACTATTGTTCCACTTATTATTCTGCTAGAAAGAGTTCACTTTAATAGCAACAGTGGAGTGGGTAGAAAGTAAATCATATCCACCTCACCAGTTATCTTGCCAAAAGAAAGAGGTTCCAGTTAATCCCCATGAGATTAATGATTTTGCCTCCCATTTGATGGAACAAAGTCTTTTCCATACAAGAGAGTCTCCCACTTTATAAGGGGCAAATGAGAGGGTGCTTACCCGATAGTATTTGGCATGAATTTAAAGAATTATTATTGCTCTTAAAATTCCACCAAAGTTTATAAAAAAAAAGTAGTGATCTTCCTGCTTCAAGCCACCTTTAGAAAGAGTGCCACAACTTTATACCAAGAGGTCCAATGCATTCTTTTAGAAAATTGTTAGAACCCCGTAAGAATTTGTTAAGGAGGCTCAATTCTAATTAATGGTAGAATTTGTTGAATGGTTTGAATGAGATATAAAGGCATGGGTACTCTTAATCAAAGTGACCAAATGAGAGTAAATGAAATTCCAAACAAATTTTATTTGATTTTTGGATTAACTCATCAAAGATGTGATCTTTTCCGACCTTTAAAAGCACAAAGATATTTAATAGGAAGTTGATGTAGCTAAAATTAGTAATTCTCAAGATTTGATTACTAATTAGGATTAAGGAATGAAACAACTTTTACTTTACCAAAGAAAGACCACTTCTTTACCAAATTTATTTAAAGATTCTTAATAGTTTTAATGTGATGAATAGAGCATGATTATGAAGTCATCAAAAGCTAAGATGAGAGACAGGAAGACCACCTTGAGTTCTAAAAAAACATGCTAGGATTATTATTGAAAAGATCATTAAGATTCCTCAAAAGATAGTCAACAATAATAATAGAGGGAGATAAGGGATCTCCTTGTCTCAATCCATGCGGAAAAAAAACCTAGGGACTCACCATTCATGATAACGGAGAACCAAACATTGGTAATATAATTTTAATGAGATATAAAATAGTCGAAAAACCAAACAAATGTAGAATTTGGAAGAGAAAATTCCAAGAGAGGTTGTCAAAAGTTTAGAGATGTCCAATTTGAAAAGGATGTTACCACCTCTAGAAGCATCAAGGTCATGAATCAACTCTTAAAGAAGAAGGTTGTTATAGCTCTACCTTTAATGAAACCAGTTTGGTTGGGGAAATAATTTTAGGCATGGACTAATTCTATTAGCAATTAATTTAGCAATGAGTTTATGAAAGAAGGTAAAAGATAGGTCTAAAAATTTCCCCAAGATTTAGGATTATTAATTTTAGGAATGAGAACAATGGAAGTGCTAGAAAAAGTATAAGGATTGCCATCAAAAAAATGACTGACAGATAAGGGACATATAATAAAACCAATAATTGAACAAATTGAGTCATGTAGCCTTCAGGGCCAATAATAGAATCAGTGTTCATGCTATTAAGAATACTGCCAATCTCAGCTTCCGTAGGACGCATATTAAGCAAGTGATTGTCATCATTAGTAATTATTGAGGGAATCATGTGAGAGTTGGAGAAAGCTTCTTAAAAAGGGTTGTTGTTTAATAATTTTTTAAAATGATGTATGATAGAATCTTTAATATCATTATTTTCTGTGATCCAGCTTCTATTATCATTTCTAGTTTTTTTAATAGAGTTTAAGGCTTTCTTTTTTTTGAAAAGAGCATGGAAGTACCTGGTATTTCTATCACCATCAACAATATGTTTGCTAGCAGCCTTTATCTTCATTCAACTCCTCAATTTTAGTAGAATCAATCAAAACAACATCTTCAAGAGAACAAACTAATCGTTCCATATTTTTGATATTAGCAAAAAGATTTTTAAAATGATGCTTGTTCCACCAATTTTGGTTTGGTTTAAGACTTTTAAGCTTAAGCTAGAGTAATCATTCCCTTAACCAATTATCGATGAAGAAGTTAATGGAATACAACATTTATGAAATCATTTGTTGGATCCACATATTTTTGAATCTGAAAGAGGTTGGGGAGGATAATTTATTAGAGGGATTTTGGACAGAAATCAAAAGTGGAGCATGATCAGTAAAGTGCTTCTTAAATGTTCAACAGAAGTAAGGGGCCATTGATTGATCCAAAGAGAATTAAAAAGAGTCCTATCAAGCTGCTGCCAGAGTCTAGAGTTATGCCATGTATAATCCAAACCTGAATAGCCAATATCAATCAGATTGCAATCAAGAATCATATTAGAAAAGTCTTCCATGGAATGAGTGTTAGGAGAGCAACCTCCCCTTCTTTTCGGGAAAAGATAGTGTTAAATCACCCCAACCAACCGTGGTTTGTTGACAGGGCAAAGGTTCTTAAGTTATCTCCAAAGGATGTTCCTACCATATTACAAGAAGCATAAATAAAGGAACCTAGAATAGAAAATTTACCCAGAGATGTGGACATTAACCAATTGTTGAAGATCATCAAGGATAGATATGTTGACTAAATTATTCCAAAACACCAAATTTTATTAGCTAATATTATAAAAGAAGTTTTGAAAGCTAAGCAACATGGTTGATCTTAGAAGAGTGTATGAATGGTTCAATAATAACAAGTAAGGCTATGTTATGAATACAAAGACTTCTAATACGGGCAATGAGAGTCCCAATACCCCAACATTCCAAATTAGTAAGTTGATCATAATAAAATAAAAAAAAAGAAAAGAGATAACTAAAGAAATAATAAGCGAAGAAGAAAAGGAAACTAGAAATAATTATTTATGGGAAGTTAGAAAAGATCTAGTTGTTCTAGTGGAGCTATTAGTGAACATTCTAGCTTTAAGTAATTTTTTCTTAAAAATAGTTTGAAAAGGTCTATCTTTGTCAAAAGAATCACCATCCGAGAGAGACTAATTTGTGATATTTAGAATAGGACTTGTATTAGTCAAAGCATTTCTAATGGTAATTTTTCCTTCTTCAATGTCAGAATTAACCTGAGAATTTGGATTAGCATGTGTATCACTCCGAAGAGTATGAGAAGGAGAGGTTGTGAAGCCATTAATAACACAGATTTCATGCTCAATTTCAGAATTAGTTTTTAGATTTTGTTCCATCATCAAAGGAACAACAGTTTTCAGATTTTATTCTTTCATCAAAAGATCAACTCCAGAATTTGTTTTTAGATTTTGATCCAACCTAAAATTTCCATTCAACTCACCACTAAGGTTCATATGAGTCTCCTGGTTCACTAGCCAAAAGGGGTAGAGAGTCAAGGTATTGTCTTGAGGAGCCAAATTATTATTAAAGAAATGATAATTAAATCATTATCATTAGCCTCCTCACGAACCTCATAAGCATTTTTTTAACATGCTAATGCTCTCCAATAGACAAAGCAAGTGGATAGAAAAGGAGTAGGGTAGGGATAGATTCCCATTTTGAGTGACTTTAGGCACAAAGAAAATTTAATTTTTTCATTTGAGAGTAGATTAGATCAATTTTTCTTTTTAAGTTGAGGATGCAACACAAAACATTCAGAATGATCATGGCCATGAATCTTACAATGTGCAAAAAATAGGAAAATTCTCAAATTCAACTTCTTGATTATAATCAAAATTCTTAGAGCCAATCCAAACTTCTTTAGGATGCTTTTTAGTGATATCAATTTTAACCAAAATACAAGCAATAGAAGGTCGTGATCTCACAAATAATTGAATTTGAAGAGGCCAACCAAAGAGAGCCCCAACTTCAAAGAGAACTTGATGTAACATAATGTATTCTCATATTAGGAAGAGCTAGCCATATAGGAACAATGGGATTCCTCTTTATATCAAAAGAGGAGACCATTTGTCGCATTTGACTTAAAATAAAGTAAGATATGCAAAACTCTTGAATAATCTAAGTCATTAGAGAGCTAAATTAAAATATGCCTTGGATCAATCTATCCGAGAAAACAAAAGTTTAAGGCAAAAAAATGATCGATGTTATTAGAGTTAGGACAAGGAAAATTTACCAACTAAGAGAATTCAAAAGGCTTCACCAACTTTTCCACATCTAGATCCGAGCACATAATAGTAGCATCCCATGAAAGGAGGTTGAGATTAAATTCAGGCATTAGGGAAAGGTTCTTTTATATAATGCATCCTTAAAGGACTTAACTAGGCGGGATGATTTTGGATCCATAAATCGATGCCTGCCTCAAGATGGATAGCAGTTTGCTCAAAAAGGAAAAAGGAAAAAGGCCAATGAGATAAACAATCAAAAAATAAATCATGAATGATTAGAAATTGGCCAAGCCACAAGGAAAATGAAATGGAAAAATGTAATCAAAGAGAGGTTTTAATGAGAGGTGAGTGGATTTGAGTGGTTTAGGACTGAGTTTAGGTTTGTGGTTTAGAGGGTTTAGGTTAGTTTTAGGTGGGAGTTTAGGTTTGTGGTTTATTAGGTTTAGTTTAGGTTTAATGTATATTTAGGTTTAGTTTATTTAGATCTTTTTGGTTTAGGTTATTTTTATTAGTTAGTTTAGGATTTTTTTTAAAAATTTTAAATTTATGGTTAATTTTAGTTTATATATTTTATTTTTTTTATTTATTTATAGTTTAGTTTATTTATTTTATTTTATTTATTTTTAGTTTATTTTATTTAGTTATATTTTATTTTAGTAAGTTTTTTATTTTTATTATTTATTTATTTTTATTTTTTTAGGTTTTATTTATATTTTAGGTTTATTTTTATTTTTTAGGTTTTTTTAGAATTTTATTTAAATTTAGTTTACTTTATTTTAATTTATTTTAGTTTATTTTATTTAGGTTTATTTAGTTTAGGTTTATATTTTATTTTTTATTTAGGTTTTAGTTTTTTTAGGTTTTATTAAGTAAACAATTTAGGTTTTATTATTTATTTAGTTTATTTATATTTTTATTAGTTTAATTTTTATTTATTTTTTTTATTTATTATTTAGTATTTAGGTTTATTTTAGTTTAGGTTTTTTATGAAAGTTTATTTAGTATTTTATTTATTTATTTATTTATTTATTTTAGTTTATTTTATATTTTTTATTATTTATTTTAATGTTATTTATTTATTTTATTTTATTTATTTATTATTTATTTTAGTTTATTTATTATTTTAGGTTTTTATTTTTATTTAGGTTTAGGTTTATTTTATTTATTTTATTTATTTATTTAATTTATTTTAGTTTATTAGGTATTTTTTATTTATTTTAGTTTATTTTAATTTATTTAGTATTTATGTTTATTTATTTATTTTTTTTAGGTTTAGGTTTATTTTATTTAGGTTTTTTATTTATTTAGGTTTATATTTATTTAGGTTTTATTTTATTTATTATTAGGTTTTATTTTATTTATTTTTTTAGGTTTATTTATTTATTTTATTTTTAGGTTTATTTTATTTTAATTTAGTTTTTTATTTATTTTAATTTTAGTTTTATTTTTATTTAATTATTTAGGTTTAGGTTTTTAGTTTTAATTTATTTATTTTTATCCAGGTTTCATTTCTTTAATGGTTTTATTTAGTTTAGGTTTAAGGAGGGTTTAGCCCAGGTAGGCTCAGGTGTCAGGGTAGATTTGTGGAGTTATAGGCCCAGTGGGTCATGATTAGTTTAAGTGGAGGGCTCATGGATATTGAGTAGAGCAGTGGAGTGTATGGAGTTAGTAGTAGGTTTTTGTAGAAGGTAGGTATAAAGAGGTAGGTTTGATTATAATTTAGCCTGGTAGAGGGTTTGATTTAGGGTTTAAAGCAAAGAGGATTTAGGGTTCAATTTAGGGTTTAGGTTTTATTTTATTTTAAATTTAAAAGCTTTTATATTTAATTTTATTTATGTATTTATTTATTTTTATTTAGTTTTATTTAGTTTTAGTTTAGGTTTAGGTTTATTTGTATTTTTTTTTAGTTTATTTATTTTATTTAATAATTTTATTTTATTTTTAGGTTTATGTTTACATTTTATTTTATTTTATGTTTAGGTTTTAGATTTTATTTTAGGTTTATTTTATTTATTTTTTATTTTTAGGTTTATTTATTTTTATTTATTTATTTATTTTTAGTTTATAATTTATTTTGGGTTTAGTTTATTTTTTTTTTTTTAGTTTTTTGTTTTAGTTTATTTTTAGTTTAGGTTTTTTTATTTTTTTATATTTATTTTAGTTTATTTTTTTTATTTATTTTATTTTATTATATTTATTTATTTTATTTTAGTTTTAGTTTATTTATTTTTATTTAGTTTATTTAGTTTTAGGTTTATTTTTTTAGATTTAGTTTTTTTAGTTTAGTTTATTTTTTTTATTTAGTTTAGTTTTATTTATTTTATTTATTTTATTTTAGTTTATTTTATTTTATATTTATATTTATTTTAGGTTTAGGTAATTTAGCTTTTATTTATTTTATTTTAATTTAGTTTTATTTATTTAATTTATGTTTAGGTTTAGGTTTAGGTTTAGGTTTATTTATTTTTTAGGTTTATTTTAATTTTAGGTTATTTAGTTTTTTTTTGGGAAACCCCATATGGGGAATTTTATTGCACAAAAAGAGGTTTTAGGTTAAAGGATAAACTCCATAACCAAAAGAGCTACAGAGAGTAAATCCTATAAAGCAACCAAAAGAAAAAATGAAAGCAAAAGATACAAACAAATTGATTAACATAGATAAGCCAATGGAAGATTATGTCCAAAGCTCTTCAAGAGAGAATGCATGACACTATGGAGCAAACCCAAGAGAGAAATGTCAAAATTGTAGAAAGTGAAATTACAAGAAGGTATAAAAATAGATGAAAAAAGAAATTGATAAAGAGAAAGTGTGTGAGAATTCATCACACCCAAGTTGGGGCAGAATGAGCATCCAAACTTCAACATTACATCACAAGAGCTACTACCAAACCAAAAGGAGTGAAATCATCACGACATCATAGCCAACAAACCATAGCAACCATTTGTTGAAAGTCTTTTGAGCCTTAGTACAAACCTAAGCAAAGCCATATGCAAAGAGAAAAGAAACCAAAGAGCAATGGGTAAGGAGATCCAATGCAAAAAAAAAATGTCATCATAAATTAGGCACCATGGCAAATCCCAACATGAAAGTGAGCCATCATTGTCGTCTACCATATTAACTAGATCCAAGTTTAAATAGAATCAACATGAAGCCCCACCATAGAAAATAAAAGGCAGAGGTAAAACCAATAGAAAGACACTAAAATCTAAATAAGCAAGGAAAAAAATAATAAACATAAAATTCCTAAACAAAATATATCAGAAGGAAGTCCAATAAAAATAAGCAATGTATGTTAACAACCTCCTTGTCATCGTTAGTAACCTAAAGTGTAAAGCGACAAAGACCCCAAGCCCAAATTACCACAGGGAATTGCGTAAGTCTATCGAGGATATGGAAAAGCTGACATTAGATGAACCATAAGGCATGTGTAAAGCCCCCACCATAAATAACTCCAAGTAAAGACAATCGAGAGACAACCCTCAACTGTAAACTCAATAATCAAGTTCAACACCCAAGATAGAAAGCGTCATAAATCCAACCATTCAAAAACATAGTTAAAATCAAATTACAAAAGCATAATCACAATGATCCGCATAAATCTAATAGAACCAAGAGGAGAGAAACAGTTTGATCAAGAACAAAAACCAAACAAAATAAAAAGCAACAACAAACACCAACAAAAAAGGTAGTGGATAAACCAATAGAAACACAATAATACAACGCACCCACCATATGATAAGAAAAAATAGATGCAAAAAAAGAGAAAATTATTAAAAATTCTTGGGTAAAGTTTGAGCATGCTTGCCATGCCAACATCCTCAAGTAGACTAGAAAATAACCATTAAGTCCAATCCAAAGAGATAAAAATAACCAAGAAATTGCGCTTTCTCGTTAAGATGTGGTAAAGCAATCAAAGAAATAACTCCACAAGCACCACAACATGATTGACAACCCCAAAGACGTTTATCAAAACCCAATGACCAGATAGTAATTAAAAAACAAGATAAATCACCCATTCAAATAGACAATGCATAAGTTAATTTCTGGGTAGGTAATGAATTCCCGCCAAATCTAACTAAACCAAGATGGAAAAATAGCAGCTTTAGATCTCAAAAATGTGATGATAGCCCTTGCAAATAAATAAAATTCAAAGAAAAGCCACCATGCATAAAACCTCAAAAGAGGCACATAAAGCCAAAACCGTAAGAAGCATATTAATCTAGCCCAACAACAAAAAAATCCAACAAGTTAAAAAATCCACAGATAAACAATTAATTAAATATCCACTAAATTAATAACCAAAAGGGAACAAAATCAATAGATTAAATAGACCTCATCAAGTGATCAAATAGAAAACAAAGAACACAAAAAAAAACAAATAAATAGCCAACAACAAAGGCAACAAAGACAATGGAACCAGAATCCAACAACAACAAAAAATAATACAATTACACCAACATAAGATAAGATAATAAATAAATGGGGCAAATATACAAAGGGGTAAGCCATCAATGAAATCCTTCAAGACAAGGAGAATAAAAATACCATCATCCTCAAAAAAAAAAAAAGAAAATTAAGTAAGTCCAAGAAAGAGACAATAATATCAGGGTATTGAAATTTTTTACAGTCAAGATGAGATTAAGCAAAACCAAAAGAGCAAGAAAAAAGGCCCAAAATCCAATAGCCAACAATTAAAACATCAAAATATATATTGCACCCACCATAAGATAAACTAGTAAAAAATAATGGCACAACATAGGTTATAAAGTGTTCAAAGGAAAGCCATCTTTGATATCCATCAATACATAATATTAAATGCCTAATCCCACAAAGAGTAATTGGAACTCAAGAAGTAATTCCAATCTAGAGAAGAAGTTATAATAGCAAGGATATTACAAAATCTCTCCACACAGAAGGTAAGGTTATGGAGCATAGGAGCCACACCATAATAAAGAGAGAAGAATAATAGATAAATTAGGCGATATAAAGTTATACAGAAGTATAATAGTAAGACATTGAGGCAAGGGACCCATAATATATTTCCAGATAAAGGAAAGAAGGCAAAACACAGCTTTAAACATAAAATGAAAAATAGATACATTAGGATCCATAATCAAAGTATGGATGGAAAGAAGTCTGTCCTTGTTGAACAAAAAATAAAGCAAAATATATAATAATACATCTCCAAAAGAAACACCTTACCATTGATAGGAAGCAGTAGTAAGACCCCAATTAAAGTTGGGGTAATTAAACCAATAGCAGATGCCACAGAGATTAGCAAATAACCAACAAGGGGTATCAGGATGGTCCATCAGAAAATTCTAAAGAAATAACAACACATTAACAATAAAAGTAGCAGAAGCAGTAAGCCCCCGATTAAAGTTAAAGAAATTAAACCAATAATAGATTCCATAGAGATCAGCAAATAACCAGCAAGAGATATCATGTTGATGCATCAGCAAATTCCAAAGAAAGAACAACACTAAATAGAAAGTGGTCATGCAGTTAAACAGGTAATGTAGTAGGTCAATCCAATAGGTTGGATTAATTTCTGAGATAAGGGAGCCCAGTATTGTCCAGATTAACCAAACCACGCAAATGTTTAGGAAGTGTAAGTTGATCAAAGAATTTTATTCCATCCAATCTAGCACCCAGATTGGCAAGGTAATCAGCACATGCATTACCCTCACGCCATACATGAGTGATTTTAAAATAGAGTTGAGAATGGAGAGCTCTAGTTTGCTTGAGAAGATAGTACAATTATGTATTGCCTATTTTGGTGGAAGTCAAAATATCAGTCAGTAGTAAGGCATCCACCTCAATCCAAATATTGAGCCAACCTTTTTGAAGGAAAATCTCAAGAGCTTTGGCCCATTAGCTCAAAGAACAGAGCAAGTATTAAGGGGTAAGCAAAAGCACATAGGACTTTACCATTATTTTGAAAATGCCACCACCTAAGCATTTTGAGAGACAGAGACATTTAATTTTAATTTTAAGAGTTTTACCAATAAACAATCTTGTCATCTTTACGGATGGGTTGATCCACAAGTTAAAACCAAGTTTATTGGCCACAAGCTTACAAATTTGAAATTTGAAGTTAATATTAAAGTCATAGATTTTGTTTTTAATTCTAACAATTATCCTCATGTAGTTCATAGGAATCCCACGATGTTTTGCATCATTTCTGTCCATCCATATGAACCAAATAAGAGTGATAGCAGCTATGATTTTAATGTGACCTTTAGTAGTGTTGTCAAAATAAACTTCAAGAAGCTGGTATAAAGTTAAGGAGCCATTGAATTTGACAATGTTAAAGAGATCATCATACCAAATCAAAATTTTAAAGCAAGAACAAAAACATGATTCATTCTCAATGAAAGCAAAGGGCATTTTGAAGGTAAGAGAAAACCTTTACCCCACATCAAGGAGTCAACAGGATGAAGTTTTTCAAAATACACCAAGTAAGAATAGAAAGAAGTAGAATAGTGTTATTCCATAGTTTGAAAACACATTGAAGAATCATTTCTTTAATGTGAATCCAAACATTTTAAAGTTGAAATCACCATTTTGAGAAAGCTTAAAAAGGATCTATCTTGATTGCTGTGAATGATAGGAATAGTAGTTTGTTTAAAAGGAAGGAATATAATCAGTAAGCTTACTATTATTCCACATATTATTCTGCCATAAAGAGTTCACTTTAATAGTAGCAGTGGAATGGGTAGAAAGTAAATCATCAATGGACCCACCTCTAGTCCAGTTATCTTGCCAAAAGAAAGAGGAGCTAGAGTTAATCCCCAAGAAATTAATGATTCGGCATCCCATTTGATGGAACAAAGTCTTTTCCAAACAAGAGAGTCTCCTACTTTATAGGGCAAATGAGAGGGTGCTTACCCCAAGAATATTTAAAATATGAAATTAGCCCAAAGACTATTGTTACTCTAAAATTCCACCAAAGTTTATAGGAAAAGTAGTGATAGCTTCCTTGATTGGCTTACATCCAAGACCTTGAGCAAGAGTGCCACTTTTATACCAAGAGGTCTAGTGCATTCTTAGGAATTGTTAGAACCCCTAAAAAAAATTTGTTAAGGAGGCTCAATTCTGCTAATGGTAGAATTGGTCATAATGGTTTGAATGAGATATAAAGGAATGGAGTTAAGGGTGCTCTTAATCAAAGTGAGCCTACCACCAAATGAGAGTAAATGGAATTCCCAAACAGAAATTTTTTTAGAGATTTTTGGATTAGCTCATTAAAGAGATGAGATTTTTTTCGACCTTGAAAAAGCGAAGCACCAAGATATTTAATAGGTTGTTGTTGTCGAAAATTAGTAATTCTCAAGATTTGGTTGATCCTATTACTAGGGATTTTAGAGGAAGGAATGAAGCAACTTTTTCCATCATTTAGAAAGAGACCACTTTCGTTACCAAATTTATTTAAAAGAATCTTAATAGTTTTAATGTGAATAGTATCAAAAAGATTATAAAGTCATCAAAACTAAGATGAGAATAGGGAGATCACCCTAAGTTCTAAAAAACATGCTAGATTGTTGTAGAAAAGATCAGTGCTCCTCAAAAAATATTCAACAATAATAATAAAAAAGAGAGGGGATCTTTATCTCAATCCATGCATCGAAGGAAAGAAAGCTAGGGACTCACCATTCATGATAACGAAGAACTAAATATTGGTAATATAATTTTTGATGAGGCAGATAAAATTATCAGAAAACCCAAGCAAATGAAGAATTTGAAAGAGGAAGTCCCAAGAGAGGTCATCAAAAGCTTTAGAGATGTCCGCTGAAAAGGATTTTACCACCTGATAGGAACATCAATGTCATGAATAGGCTAGAAGTGCATCGATATAATTCTACCTTTAATGAAGCCAATTTTATTAGGGAAATAATTTAGCAAAGACATTAGCAAAGAAAATTAGGTATGAAAGAAGGGTTGTTGTTTAATAAGTTTTAAAATGTTGTATGACGTAATCTTTAATATCATTATTGTTGTGATCCAATTTATCATTTTTGATTTTTGAAATAAGTTTAAGGCTTTCTTTTTTTTGAAAAGAGCACCTTGTATTTCTATCACCATCGCCAATATGCTAGCGCCTTTTATCGCGGTAGGTTTCCCATGTTCAATAAGTTATGCATTCAACTCATCAAGCTTATTAGAATCAGTCAAAATAGCATCTTCAAGAGAACAAACTAATTGTTCCATATTTTTGAGATTGGCAAAAAGATTTCTAAAATGATGTTTGTTCCACCAATTTAGGTTTTGTTTAAGCCTTTTAAGCTTAAGCTAGAGGTGAATCATGCCTTTAATAGAATTATCCTGATGAATATATCCAATTAATGAAATCACTATGTTGGATCCACATATTTTGGAATCTAAAAGAAGTAGGGGAGGATAGTACTGGAAGGATTTTTGATAGAAATCAAAAGCGGAGCATGGTCAACAAAGTTCACTCAAATGTTCAATAGGGTGCCATTGATCCAAAGGGAATTAAAGAGGGTCCTCCGCCGAGTAGAGTTAGCCAATAGTCAGCCAATATCAAAATCAATCAAGAATCATGTTAGAAAAATCTTCCATGGAATGGATGTTAGAGAGCAACCTCCCCTTCTTTCGAGAAGTGAGAATAGTGTTGAAGTCACCCCAACCAACTAAGGTTTGTTGACGAGGAGGCAAAGGTTCTTAAGTTATCCCAAAGGATGTTCCTACCATATTATAAGATGCATAAATAAAGGAACCAAGAGCGTAATTCACCCAATGAGATTTGAACATTAACCAATTGTTGAAGATCATCAAGGATAGAGATGTTGATTAAATTATTCCAAAAGCACCAAATTTTATTGCTAATATTATAAAAAGAAATTTTGAAAGCCAAGCATTCTAGCAACATGGGTGATCTTAGAAGAGTGTATGAATGGTTCAATAATAACAAGTAAGGCTATGTTATGAGTACGGTAAAGGCTTCTAATACAATCACGGACAATGAGAGTCCCAATACCCCAAACATTCCAAATAAAAAAATTGATCATAATAAAATAGAAGGAAAGGAAAAGAGATAACTAAAAAAATAAAAAGCAAGAAGAAGAGAAAACATGAAGCAATTATTTATGGGAAGTCAGAGAAGATCTAGTGGTCTAGTGGAGCTATTAGTGAACATTCTAGCTTTAAGAGATTTTTTTTTAATAATAGTTTGAAAAGGTCTATCTATGTCCAAAGTATCTCCATCCGAGAGAGAGTGATTTGTGATATTATAGGACCAGATCCCAAAGCATTCCTAATGGTAATTTCCTTCTTAGTGTCAATTAAGTGAGAAATTGGGTTAGCATGTGTATCACTCAAGGGTAGTAGAAGGAGAGGTTGTGACACCATTAATAGCATATTTCATGCTCGTGATTACTTTTCGATTTTGTTCCAATCACCAAAGGATCAACATTTTTAGATTTTGTTCTTTCATCAAATGAACAATTCCGAATTTGTTTTAAGATTTTGATCCAACTTGAAGTTCCCATTCAAATCACATTAGGGTTCATATGAGTCTCCTTAGGTTCACTAGCCAAAAGGGGTAGTTAGAGTCAAGGTATTTCTTGAAGAGCCAAATTATTACAATGTTAGGTAAGTTATCATTAGCCTCCTCACAACCTCATAAGCATTATTTTTAACAAGCTCGATTGCTCTCCAATAGCAAATCTATAATAAAAAGAGTAGGGGTAGGGATGAATTCCATTTTGAGTGACTTTAGGCACATAAAAATTTATTTTCATGATAGAGAGGATTTAATTTATTCTTTTAAGATGAGGATGCAACACAAATCATTCGTAATGATCATGACCATGAATCTTACAATGTGTAAAAAAATAGGAAAATTTTCAAATTCCACTTTTAATTATACCCAAATTTCTCGAGTCGATCCAAACTTCTTTAGATACTTTTTTGGTAATATCAATCTCAACCAAAATACGAGCAATCAAGGTCATGATCTCGCAAGAGGGCTGATCAATTTGAAGAGGCCAAAGAGACCAACCGAAAGAGAACGTGATGTGTAACGAATGTATTCTCATATTAGGAAGTGCTAGCCATAAAGGAACAATTGGGGATTCCTCTTTTACATCAAAAGAGGAGATCATTTCAAAAGTCTTATTTGACAATTATACAGAGAGGACAAGCAAAACTCTTGAGTAATCTAAGTCATTAGAGAGCTAAATAAGGATATGCCTAGGATCAATCAAACCGATAAAACAGTAGAGATTTAGGCTATGAAAAAATGATCGATGTTATCGAGTTACGAAGAAAAAATTTACTAACTAAAGAGAATTCAAAAGGCTTCACCAACTTTTCCACGTCAAGATCCGAGCACATAACAGTAGGCATTCCATGAAAAATGTTGAGATCAAATTGATCGAAGCAATAGGGGAAGTGTTCTTACCAGATAATGCATCCTTGAAGGACTTAACAACAGGCATAGTTGATGTTGGATCCATAATACCTTGTAAATTAGAAGCCCTACGATGCCTCAACTTCAAAAGCTCAACGACGGAAGTTCTCCGCCATTGAAAGAGCAAAGGAAAACTCACATTAGTGGCCAATCAGAGATAAAAAATTGAAAATTATGATCGAGAAGGATCAAAAATCAGCCAAGCAACAAGGAAAATCAAAGGGAACATAAATGAGAGCCCAGGATAGGAGTACATCTTTGTTTAGAAAATTTAGGTTTGTCTTTATTTAGTGGTTTTAGTTTAGGTTTAGGGTTTAGGGTTAGTTTAAGATTTAGGTTTAGGGTTTAGGGCTTAGGGTGGGTAAGTTTAGGTGGGTATGATTAGGGTTTTAGTGGGGTTTAGGGTTGGTATGATTTATGAAAGAGGTAGGGTTTTGGTTTTTTAGAGTTTTATGATTTATGATTTATGATTTTGGGTTTAGTGGGTTTAGAGAAGGTTTAGGTGTGGTTTAATTTAGGTTTAGGGTTAAGTCCTGTAGGGTTTTTATGGTTTAGTTTTAGGTTTAGGGTTTAGGGTTTAGGTTATGTTTTAGGTTTCATGATTTTATGGTTTAGGTTTTAATTTAGATTATGTTTTTTATGTTAGTTTAGGTTTTAGTTTAGGGTTTTATGTTTTTCATTTTTTTACAAAGAACAAATTTAGATTCAACATTTCTTCTTTTCAATTTCATCAAATAAGTAACACACCAAGTTTTCTTAGACACAAGCGAAGACATAGATAAAAAATGAGCACTCATAGATCAAAATAGCTAAACTATCTCTATTATAAAAGATCCCATAAGTAGTAGATCAGGCCATTCTTCAATCTAGTTCCCATCAAACCACCTGACCTCTCGAGTGGGATCCATCATCATATCTTGATCTCACCTCCATAACCACACTTGTAACCTCCATCGCCCTCGCCTCCATAACCACCACACCTCGACCACCACACTCCATCCAGATCCTATCACCACCACTGTGATAATGGTCACATCCTCCTTTGCCACCACTGCCAAATAGATCTTCTGGTGATGTTCTTGCCATCAAGGTTTACCCATTCTTTTTTTAGGTTTAGGTTTATGTTTATTTTGTTTTAGGTTTAGTTTAATTTTAATTTATTTGGCCTTTTGGTTTAGGTTTTGTGGTTTAGGTTTAGGTTTTTGGGATGGGTTTAGGTGGTAAGGATTAGTGATTAAGATTAGGGTTTATTCTAGGTTGGGTAGGAGTGGCCAGGGTGGGTAGGGTCAGGGCTCAGGCTTCAGGGTGGATTTAGGTTTAGTGGGGCCTGGAGTTTAGAGTTTATGTTTTAAAAAAACCCATAGTTTATCCATTTAGTTTATTTAGTTTATTCTTTATTTATTTTAGTTTATTTTATTTTTATCTTTAAGTTTATTTTTTTATTTTATTTGGTTTATTTTTTATTTTATCCAATTTATTTATTTATTTATGAGTTTTAATTTTGATTTTTTAGTTTAGATTTTAGTTTAGTTTTGGTTTAGGTTTTATCTCATTTTTAGTTTAGGTTCAAGTTTTAATTTTAGGTTTTTATTTTTTTTTAGTTTTCATTTTAGTTTATTTTATTTTATTTAGCTTTATTTAGTTTATTTGAGCTTATGTTTAGCTTTATTTATTTTAGTTTAGTGGATAACTATTTAATTATTATTTTAGGTTAAGTCTTTTTTTAGTTTTGGTTTTATTTATTTTATTTTAGGTTTTTCTTGGTTTATTTATTTTAGTTTAATTTTATTTTATCTTAGATTTATTTTATTTTATTTTTTATTTTTTAATTTATTTGATTTTTTTATTTTAGGTTTAAGTTTATGGTTTAGTTTATATTTTTTATTTCATTTTATTTTGATTTTATTTTGGTTTTAAGTTTCATTTATTTTATTTTTAAGTTTTATTTAGTTTTAGTTTTTCTAGTTTTGTTTAGGTTTAGGGTTAGGCCAATAGGGTAAGGTCTGGAGTAGGGTAGGCCTAATGGTCAGCAGTATGTGGCTCATCTGGTAGGATAGAGCTCAGGTTTGTAGGGTTTTTGGTTGGCCTGTGGTAATGTCAAGGCTTTAGGGTAGGAGGTCAGTGGCTATGGATGATCTTAAGCCTGTTGTGCCTGAGAGACTTTTAATTTTTATTTAGGCTTGGGGTTAGAGTATTTAGGGTTTGGGTTTAGTAGTTTAGTTATTTTTTTTAAAACCAAGAAGCCTATTTAGTATCCAGTATTTATTTATATGTTTAATTTATTTAATTTATTTATTTATTTATATTTTATTTTAGTTTATTTGTTATTTAGGTTAGATTTATTTTAGTTTAGTTTATAATAATTCTTTTATTTTTATTTTAGGTTTAGTTTATTTATTTTATTTTTAGTTTTTTTAGGTTTTATTTTAGGTATTTATTTTTAGTTTAGGTTTAGTTTATTTTTAGTTTATTTATTTTTTAGTGGGTTTAGGTTTAGTTTATTTAGCTCAGTTTTTTATTTATTTTGTTTATTTAAGTTTAGGTTTAGTTTATTTAATTTTATTTGAGTTTAGGTTTTAGTTTAGGTTTTATTTTTTATATTTTAGTTTATTTTAGGTTTATTTTTTTAGGTTTATTTAGTCATTTTATTTATTTTAGTTTATTTTATCTTGTAGTTTATTTATTTTTTTTTATTTTTAAGTTTATTTTATTTTTAATTAGTTGTGATTTTTATTTATCTTTAGTAGTTTATTTTATTTATTTATTTTCCAGTTAGTTTAGTTTAGGTTTAGTTTTTATTTTATCAATAATATTTAAGTTCAGTTATTTATTTCTTTTTAGGTCTCAGCTCAGGTTGTTATGGCTCAGTGGTATAGGTCATGGCTCAGGCCTAGGCTCCAGGATTAGGGTTCTGGTTTGGATCTACCAGTGGCCCAGGGCCTGTATCTTAAGTGGAGCTGCCAGGGTTTTGTTTTTGAAGGTAGATCTAGTGGTTCAGTGCTCAGGTAGATCTTTAAGGGCATAGGGTAGAGGTTGGTGTGGTAGGTTTAGGTTATAGGTCAGATTTGTTTACTTATCTTATTTATCTTATGGTTTAGTTTATTTTAGTGTCCAACATGGCAGTAGGATTTAATGTGGAGGGTTTGATTTTTAGGGTTTAGGATTTAGGGTTTAGGGTTCTTTAAAACCAGTTTAGTTTATTTGTTTATTTTTAATTATTTTATTTTTTTTATTTAGCTATTTTATCATTTATTTAGTTTATTTATTTTTTATTTATTTTTCATTTTTATTTTAGATTATTTTTATAGCTATATGTTTAGATTTTATTTATTTATTAGATTAGTTTTATTTTATTTTATTATTGTGTTATTTTATTTTTAGGTTTAGGTTTTATTTTATTTTTAGTAGTTTTTTTATCTGGTTTATTTTAGGTTTGATTTATTAAATTTAGTTTATTTTATTTTATTTGTAGGTTTTAGGTTTTATTTATTTTATATTCATTTTAGTAGTTTATTTATTTTGTTTATTTTATGTTTAGGATTTATTTAGTTTTATTTTATTTTATTTTAAATTTAGTACATTATTTAGGTTTTATTTAGTTTAGTTTAGGTTTATTTAATTTATTTTAGTATTTTGCCATTTTATTAGTTTAGGTTCATAGGTAAGTTAGTTTATGTTTTAATTTATTATCTTATTTATGTTTGTTTTTATTTATTTTTCCAAGTTTAGTTTAGTAGTTTTATTTGGTTTAGGGTTTAGCTCAGGTTTAGGTAGTTTTATGGTAGGGTTGGGTTTGGGGGTGATAGGTTTAGGGTATGGTAAGATTTTTAGTGGCCTAGGTTAGTAAGGTAGTAGGGTTTAGGTTTTATTAAGGTTTTAATAGTTTTAGGTTTTAATTTTTATTTTATCATTTTTTATTTTTTTTAAAATTAAGTAATTTAATATTTAGTTTCTTTCATTTTTTATTTATTTAGTTTATTTAAATTTTATTTTATTTCATTTTATTTATCTTTTCTTTCATTTAGTTTTATTTTATTTTATTTTAGGTCTATTTATTATTTAGTTTAGTTTTTTATTTTTTTGATTTTTTTTTTTTATAATTTAGGTTTTATTTATTATGTTTTATTTTTTTTTTTTTATTTTTTTTGGTTTATTTTATAGTTTATTTTATTTTTTTTTTATATTTTTTTTTTTAAGTTTTATTTATATATTTTATTTTTTTTAGGTTTTATTTTTTAGTTCAGTTTACCTTTTTTTTTTTAACCTTTTAGTTTGTGGTTTATTTTAGTAGTCAGGATATTTTGTTTTGGGTTTAGGTTATTTATTTTACTTAGTAACCAGAGGCTCTGCTTTAGCTTGGGAATCAGGGCTTCAGATTCCATACATGCTTTGGGTTAGAGAGCTCTTAGTGGAGTGGGTCTTGTGGCCTAAGATTAGGATTTAGGGCTCCATTCAGTGTCTGTGGCCTCATTTAAGGTCTTTTAAATCAAATAAACCCATAGTATGTCATTTAGTCACTTTATCTATTTTATTTTATTTCTTTTTATTTTATTTATGTCTTTTATTTTATTTAGATTTATTTATTTATTACAGATTTTATCTAGTGGTTTATCTTTAGTTATACTCAAGCTCAGCTCAGGTAGCAGTTTGTGGGCCAGGGTCTAGCCTAGTGGTCAGGGCCTAGGGTCTTGTGTTATGCCTATTTATGGCCTGTTAGTCTTTGTGATAAGCTCCAGAGCTCATTTTTAGGTTCAGTGGCCAGCCTAGGTTTATGGTAGGTTTTTTATTTATTTAACATTTTTATCCATGCCCAGGTTAAAGGGTTTTTTAGGGCCTGGCTGTTTTGGTCAGGGCCCAAGGCCTGGATTATTTAGGTTTATCCTTTAAATAAAAATATTTATTTATTATCATATTATATTTTTATTTAGTATTTTATTATCATTTTTATCTTTATTTCATAGTTTATTTATTATTTTATATTTATCTTTTTATTTTTAAATTTTAGCCTAGGTGATTTATTTTTATGAGTTTTATTTTATTTTTTTTTTGGTTTGGTTTTATTTTTTATTTTTAGGTTTTATTTTGGTTTTATTTTATTTTTTTATTTTTTAGGTTTTAGGTTTTATTTTTTTATTTTTTAGGTTTTTATTTTTAGTTTTAGTTTGATTATTTTAGTTTATTTTATTTCATTTAGTATGCCAGAGGTTAGGTTTATTTAAAAATTTAGCTTTAAGTTTTAATTTATTTTAGTTTATTTTATTTTTAAATTTAGGTTTTATTTTATTTATTATTTATTTTAGGTTTATTTTTCAGTTTTATATTTAGTTTTATTTTAATTTATTTTAGATTTATTTTATTTTATTTTCATTTTAGTTTTATTTTTTAGATTTTATTTCAGATCATTTTATTTTTAGTTTTCTTTATTTTTTTTATCTTTATCTGAGTTTTTTTTTTTATCTTATTTTAGTTTAGGTTATTTAGTTGAGGATCTATTAGATTTTAATTATCATCTTATGTTAGATTAGTTTTGTTCTTTAGCTCTGTTGTGTATAGCATGGCCCAGACCAGCATAGTGTGGCCCATGGTCAGCCCAGATCAACCCCAGTGGCCTAAGCAATCACCTAGCCTTGCCCCAGGCCTGGGGCTCTGGCTTTAGGCCCAGGGCCCAGGCCTGCCTGCTGGCCCACAGCCCAGGCCCAGGCCCAGGGCCCATGGTCAGTCAGCCAGGGCCTGTAAGAGCCCAGGATCTATAGTGGCCCATCAGGGCCTTAGGTCAGCCTTGGGTAGGCCTGTGAGTCAGGTTTAGTTTGGGTCTTATGGCCCAGTGCTTAGGTTTATCAGTGGCCTTTTTTGCTAGCCTAGGGCCCAGGGCCTAGACATGCCTAGTGGCTCAGTGGCTAGATCTAGGTTTATTCCATGGTGGTAACATCTAAGCCAAGTTAATTTATTTATGTATTTACTTTATCTTAGGTCTAGGTTTTTTATATTTATTTATTTTATTTATTTTACATTTTTAGCCTAAGTTTTATTTATTTTATATTTTCTTTGGTCATTATCTTTAATTTAGGTTTTGATCCATTTAGGTTTTAGTTTTTATTTTACTTTTAATAATTTGATTTTATCTTTTATCCATTATCTTTTAGTATTATTACCTTTACCTTTTAGGAGGTCAGCTCTTTCCCAGGTCTAGTCATCTTGGCCCAGGGTTTACCTAGCCCCAGGCTCAGTGGTTTTGGCTAGCCCAGCCATTCAAGATCCAGTTCATAGATTATCTAGTTTTATGGCCGGCTTGAGCCCAGGTCAGTAAGCCCAGTTTTAGATCTGGGTTTAGTAGGTTCAGTGGCTCAGGCTCAATGCAGGCTTAGGCCCAGGGCCCAGTTTAGGTTTTTAAGTGGCCTGTTTATTAGCCTTAAGGCTCATTTCTTTATTTTATCTTGGTTTAGGCTATTTATTATCTTTAGGTTTTTGTTTCAGTTTATTATTTATTTCTTTTTTATTATTTATCTTATGCCTAGTTTTATATATTAGCATAAAAGTTTATTTAGCCTAGTTTTATTTATTATATCTTTATCATTTATTTATTTATTTTAGTTTTAGGTTATTAGTTTTATAAGTCCTGTGGCTTTAGGTGGGAATGAGGTCTCTATCTATGCTCCAGGTTTCATGTCTTAGCATGTCCTGGTCCCAGGGCTCAGTATTCCAGGCTCAGGGTCTTAGTTTTAGGGCCCAGTGGCTGTGGTAGCATTCCATGATCTATCTTAGTAGTTTTATTTTATTTTTATGTTTAATTTATTAGGGCTCATTTTATTTTATTTATTCCATTTATTTTAGATTTATTTATTTATTTTAGGTTATTTATCTTGTTTTGAAAGTTTATTATTAGTTGATCGGTTTAGGCCTCTGGCACCAGGATCAGGGTTCAGGCCTGAGCCAGGGGTTTTAGGCCCAGGGTCAGGGCTCAGTGGCCCAGGATCAGGTTTTATTTATCTTAGTTTATTTTTTATTTGGCCTTTATGTTTATTTTATCCCACATTTTAGGTTTAAGTTTTTTTTTTAAGCCTTGGGTAGGCTCACTTTTAAGTCTTTTAGCCTAGGCTCTTTATTTTAGTTTTATTTTATTTATCTTATGTTTTATTTTATCTTATAGTTTTTTATCTTTAAGTTTTTATGTAAGTTTATTCTTTAGTTAGTTCACTTATTTATCTTTATTTTATCTTATTTTGATTGGCCTTAACCTGCTTCACCTTTAACTAGGCCTTTATCTTTAGCCATGCCTTTTATCTTTATCTTTATCTCTGATTCAGGGCCTGGCCCATTTTATTCCATGGTCTCAGGCTCATGGCCTAGGCCCAGCCCAGGCCTGTGGGCCCAGGCCTTGTGGTCCAGTCAGTAGATCTCATGGCTCAGTGGCCCAGTGGCTCCAGGACTCCCAGGGCCTGTAGGCCTGGCCCAAGGCCCAGTGGCCTTAGTGGCCCAGTGGCCTGGGGCCTCTTCTGGCCTAGGGTGGCCCAGGTTTAGTCATGCTCAGATCTTGCATTCCCGACTCTCAGGGCCCAGGGCCCAGGTCAGGGCCTGTAATGGCCCAGTGGCCTAGCGCTCAGCACAGTGATCAGGCCTTCTGGGCCCCAGGGCTCAGTGGTCAGCACAAGATTCATGCCTCAGATCAGTGGCCCAGTGGCCCAGGGTCACCCTGGCCTTGGCCCTCTCTAGAGCCTGTAGAGCTAGCCCAGGCCTGTCAGTTGCCTGTCAGGCCCAGGGCCTGTGTGTATGTCAGGCCTCAGTGTTTCCTGGCCCACAGATCTCAGCCCAGGTCACCCTTGTATTCTAGCCCAGCCTGCCCAGAGCCTGTCCAGGCATGGGCCCAGGGCTCACACCACTCCAGGCCCAGGGTCTTGAAAACCAAGCAAACCAACAGCCTAGTCATCTATCTTTATCTTTACTCATTAATTTATCTTGGATCAGATCTCAGGCCCAGTGGCCCAGGGCCTCCTGCCTAGCTGCCTCAGTGGCCTGTAGGTCAGTGGCCTCCTCACGCCTCAGGCTCAGTGTCCTGAGCTCAGTGGCTCAGTGGCTTTGAGCCAGCGAACAAACCAAGACTATCAGATCAGATTTCATGGCCTGGCTCAGCTCAGAGCCCAGTCCAAGGCTGCCCTGGAGCCCAGTGTCACCCAGGGCCTAAGCCCAGGGCTTAGAGCCCAGGGCCCAGTGATCAGGGCCCAGTGGCCTGTCACCCCAGTGGTCCGTCTCAGGGCCTGCAGGCCCAGGCCCAGGCCCAGGACAGTTCAGTGGCCTAGGCTCAGGGCCTGCCCAGGGCCCAGGCTCACCACTGCATTTTATTTCATTTCTGTCAGAGCAGCTGTTACTTATCTCTTCTCTAGGTTTTGTCAGGCTTACTAGCCTTTATTCCATCTTATCTTAAGATTCTCCATCTCATTATGCTTTTTTATATTTAGGCTTATAAAGCCCATTCTTCATTTTTAGCCTAAGATTTTCTTATCTATCTATTTATCTTTATTTTCAGTCTGGCTCAGGCCTAGTTTCAGCCTTTATCTTACTCAGGCCTTGGCCTCAGGTCAGTTTCACTGCCCAAGCCCAGGGCCTTATGGCCCAGGGCCCAGGGCCCATGTCCTGGGCCTGGGTCTGGGCCCAGGGCCTAGGGCCCAGGGCCCAGGTCTTGTGGCCTGGGGCCCATGGCTCATGGCTCAGTGGCTCAGTGGCCTAGCATTTTATGATTTATATCTAGTAGTTTTATTTTTTATCTTTGCTGCCTAATTTATGTTTAGGTTTTGGTTTTATTTTATTTTATTCTTTCCCATCTTTATTTAGCCTAGGTTTTATTTTATTTTATTTTGTATTTATTTTAGGTTTTGAAATCAGTTTTATGGCTCGTGCCTTGGATTTTGTGAGTCCTGGTCTCGGCAGGATCAGTGTGGCCCAGGGTCAGTGCTTGGTGGCTTTAGTGGCTCATAGTAGGTTTGTGGCCAGGTGTAGGATTTAGTCTATCTTTTACATCTAGTTTATGCTTCATTTTATAGCATTTAGGTTTAAGTCTTTTAAGCCTGGGTCAGGCTTTCATTTTAAGTTTATTTTTTGTGCCTTATTTAGTTTTTATTTTATTTTATTTTGTGTTTATTTTATTCTTTATCTTTACGCTTCTTTATTATTTTAAGTTTATGTTTAAGTTTCATTATTATTTTAGTTAGTTTACACTTTTATTTATTTCTTTATTTTATCTTATTTTCGATTTAGTTTAACCCCTTTAATCTAGTTTCATTTTATTTAGCTTTAGGTTTTCTTTATTTTATTTTTTATCTGACTAGTTTAGGCCTACATGCAAGGCCTGGCTCAGGTCTTGGGCCCATGGCCAGGCCCAGGGCCCAGGGCCCAGGTCCTGGGGCCCAGCCCAGGTCCAGGGTCAGATCTTATGGCTCAGTGGCCCAGTGGCCCAGATCTGTACCAGGCCTGTGGCCTGGGAAGGCTCAGTGTGGCCTGGGCTTGGCCTCTCAAGGCCCAGGCCCAGGCCCAGGCCTGTCACAGGCCCAGTGCATGTGGCCTAGATCCAGGTCATTCCCGACTCCAGGGCCCAGGGCCCAGGTCAGTACCTGCAGCACGTGGCCTGTGGCCCAGTGGCTGCACTGACTGGCTGGCCTGGGGGCCGGGGCCAGTGGCTCAGGTCAGAGGCTATGCTCAGATCAGGGCTCAGGGCCTGGGGGCTCAGGCCCTAAGTCTTGGGCCTTGTGAGCCCAGTGGCCCAGAGCCGGGTCATTTAGGGCCTGTGCCTGGGCCCAAAGCCTGGGCCTTTATTCAGGGCCCAGGCCCAGTGGCTCAGCTCGGGCCTGGGCTCTGTTTAGATCTATGGCTCAGGTCACCTAGTGGTTGGGCCTAGAGCCCAGAACTAGGGCAGTGGCTCAGGGTCACTTTTAGGGCTCAGTGGCTCACTCCTTTTAGGGTTTAGGGTTTTGAAAATAAGCAAACCAATAAAGCTATTTAGTTTATTTACTTTTTTAATTTTATTTTTTCTTTGATCAGATTTTTTTTTTATTATAGTTTATTTTATTTATTTTTAGGTTTCTCTTTATTCATTATTTTAGTAGTTTTTATTTTATTTTATTTTGCATATTTGATTCTTATTTTACATTTAGTTTTTTATATATTATTTAGGTTTTATTATTAGGTTTTTTTATTTTATTACTTTACTTAGGTTTTATTTATTTTAATTTAGCTCTTTTATTAATTTATTTTATTATATTTTTGGTTTAGACTTAGGTTTTAGCTTTAGGTTTTTTTTTATTTTATTCTACTCTTTTGTTTTATTTAAGCTTATTTTCTCTTTATATATTTTATTTTAGGTCTTATTTAGTTTAGGCTCAGCTTTTAGATTTGTGGTTTGTGGCCTAGTGTTAGTGGCTCAGTGGTCAGGGTTTAGGCCTAGGTTAATCTCAGCGGTTTGCCTCCTGCCCCGCAAACCAGTAGGTAGTTTAATTTTTATTTTATTTAGTTTAGTATTTTATCTTAGCTTGGCCTTTTTATTTTATGTGTATGTTTAGGTTTAAGTTTATTTTTAGTTGAGTTTTATTTTTATTTTATTTTTTAGGTTTTGGTTTTATTTTTTATTATTAGGTTTAGGTTTATGTTTTTATTTTATTTTTTTAGGTTTAGGTTTTAGGTTTTAATTTTATGTTTATTTTTAGGTTTTTTAGTTTAGGTTTAGGTTTATCCGCTTGTTTATTTTATTTTATTTAGTTTAGCCAGATTTCAGTTTACTTTATTTTAGGTTTAGTTTGGATCAGGTTAGCTTAGGTTTAGGGTTTAGGGTTTGGGGTTTATGGTTTAGGGTTTAGTTTTAGAGTTTAGGGTTTATGGTTTAGGGTTTAAAGTTTAGGGTTTAGGATTTTGGTTTTAGGGTTTGTGTTTTGGTAGTTTTAGGTTTAGATCCGTGTTTTAGTTTAGGGTTTAGGGTTTTTTATTTTTTTATTTCTGATTTCATCAATGAAGTAACACCAGGTTTTGTAAGACATAAGTGACAACATAGATAAAAAATGAGCATGCATAGAGCAAATCAAAAACCCTAGATAACTAGAACCATCTATACTGTAAAGACACAGTTCCATATGCAAGAGTTATATTCGATTGTTCTTCAGTTTCTCTTATTCCCATGAAAACCACCCTGCCCTCGGGATCCACCATCATATCCTCGATCTCTCCCTCTGCCACCACCACCGAACCTTCGTGTTCTCTCCTCCATAACTACCACTGCTCTGACCACCACCTCCATATCCTCCAGCACCTCCAAATCCCAATCCACCACTACAATAATGACTGCCTCCGCCTCCACCGCCAGATCTACACTGAGGATGGTTGATGGTGATGTTCCTGTCGGTAAGGTTTTACCCATTCTTAGTGTTTAGGTTTATTTTTTAATTTATTTAGTTACTTTTTGCTTAGGTTTTAGGGTTTATGGTTATATGGTTTTATGGTTTAGTGGTCTGTGGGTGGTTTAAGGCTTAGGATGTGTGGTTTGGGGTTTAGATTTTAGGTTTATGCTTTAGATTTAGGGTTTAGGGTTTATGGATTTAGGGTAGGATCTGTGGTTTAGGATTTAGTTTTATGGTTTAGGTTTAGGGTTTATGGTGGCTGCAGGTGCAGTGGTCAGGAGAGGTTTAGGCCCAGTTTAGGGTCAGGTCTGGCTCAGGTTTAGGTAGGGCCCAGCCTGTAAGGCTAGGGTTTATATTTCTTTCTTACAAGCAAACCCGACAGTATAGAATATTTATATTTCTTTACCATTTATCTTTTAAACTCACTCATCTTTTTTATTTAGTTTAGTTTATTTTGTATTATCTTAGTTTTTTATTTATCTTTGTTTATCTTAGGTTTATTTTATTGTCGAGTTTATCTTTACTTCCTGTGCAGGTTTATTTTTTTAATTAAGGTTTAGGTTTATTTTATGTAGGCTTTGATTTTATCTTGCTTCACTTTTAGATTTAATTTTTTTAAGTTTAGTTTATTTCTTGGTTATTTTATTTTATTTAGTTAACGCTAGGTTTAGGTTTAGTTTATTTTATGTTTAGTTTAGTTTATTTATTTTAGTTTATTTCTAGTTTAGTGTCAGTTTATTTTATTTTGTTTATTTTATTTTTGTTTTAGTTTTAGGTTTTTTTTTTAGTTTAGTGTTTAGGTTTTATTTTTAATTTATTTTTAGGTTTTATTTTTAGGTTTATTTTCTAGGTTTAGGTTTTTATTTAGTTTTTTTTTTATTTTATTTTAGGTTAATTTTAGTTTTATTTTACTTTTAGTTTTTATTTTATTTAGTTTTTTATTCTTAGGTCTATTTTATTTTTTCATTTTAGTTTAGGTTTTTATTTATTTTAATTTAGTGTTTTTTATTTGTTTATTTTATTTTTAAGTTTAGATCTACATTTTAGTTTAGGTTTTTATTTTATTTTATTTTTTTATTTTATTTAGGTTTAGGTCTTCTTATATATTTTATTTTTAAGTTTTATTTTGTTTAGGTTTAGATTTTGTGCCTTGTGTGGTAGGTCATAGGCTTCAGGATCTTCACAAGGCCTAGGGCTCAGGGTTTAGGAACAGCCCAGTGTTTAAGCTCAGCATCAGGGTCAGCCAGTAGGGCTTAAATTTTTTTGAAATCAAGAAAACCAGTAGTAGGTAGGTTTATTTAGCCCATCTATGATGACCTTTTATTTATCCCTTTTCTATAATTTAGGTTTATTTATTTTTTCAGGTGCTTTATTTATAGCCGAGTATCATTCCTATCTTTTAGGTAGGTTTTATTTTAGTAGTGCTTTATGTTTATTTTATCTTTTAGGTTTTAAGTTTTATTTTAAGTTGATTTTAGGTTTTATTTCTCAGGCTCAGTTTAATTTTAGTTTATTTTCTTTTTTTTTAGTTTAGCTTAGGTTTTTTACTTTATTTTAAGTTTAGTTTTATGGTTAATTTAGGCCTTTGGGGTTTAGGGTTTAAGGTTTTGGGGTTTAGGGTTTAGGGTTTAAGTTGTAGGGTTTATGGTTTAGGGTTTAGGGTTAAAGTTTTAAGTTCACGGTTTGTGTTTTAGTTTATATATTTAACAGAGAATAAATTTAGATTCAACATTTCTTCTTTTCAATTTCATCAACCAAGTAACAAAAAAAAAGTTTTCTAAGACACAAGTGATGACATAGATCAAAAAAATGAGCACGATAGATAAATCGAAACCTTGGATAACCATAACCATTTATGGAAAACACGCCCATAAGGGATTGGTTCGACCATTCTTCCATTTCTCCAATTCCCATCAGAACCACCCCAACCTTTCCAATAGCTGGATACACCATCATATCCCCTATCTCTCCCTCGGCCACCACCACAGTTTAGGGTTTTTTGTTTAGGTATTAGGTTTAGTGTTTAGGTTTTAATTTAGGGTTTAGGGTTTTTGGTTTTTTTTAATGGTGAACAAATTCAGATTAAATATTTTTTACTTCTAATTTCATCAACCAAGTAACACACCAAGTTTTCTAAGACACAAGTGATGACATAGATCAAAAATGAGCACGCATAGAGTAAATCGAAAACCCTAGATAACTAGAACTATGTATACTGTAAAGACACAATTCCATAAGCAGTAGATATAATCAGTTGTTCTTGAGTTTCTACTGTTTCCATGAAAACCACCCTGGCCTCCGGATCGACCATCATATCCTTGATATCTCCCTCCGCCACAACCACGACTGTAACCTCCGTCGCTCCTCCCACCTCCATAACCACCACTACTCTAACCACCACCTCCATATCCACTAGCACCTCTAAATCACCCACCATCACTGTGATAACCGCCGCCTCCACCTGCACTGCCAGATCTAGACTGACGTTGGTTGATGGTGATGTTCCTATTGTCAAGGTTCTGCCCTTTGTTAGGGTTTAGGTTTAGGTTTATAAGGTTTTAAGGTTTAGGTTTATTTTTTAATCTCTTTAGTTACTTTAGGTTTAGGTTTAGGTTTAGTATTTGAGGTTTAGGGTTTGGCATTTAGGTTTACAGATTAGGGTTTACCATTTTAGGTTTATGCTTTTAGGGTTTTGGGTTTAGTTAAGTGGCATGTGGTTTATGGTTTAGGGTTTTGGTTTTGGGCTTTGGGGTTCCGTTAGTTTGTGGTTTAGGGTTCTCAGGATTTAGAGTTTATGGTTTTAGGTTTAGGGTTTAATGTTCTTTTTTTTTCTAAAATTAAGTAAACCCGTAGTTTAACTTTATTTAGTTTATTTCATTTTAATTTTTTATTTAGGTTTTATTATTTAGTTTAGTTTACTTATTTTATTTTATTTTTTGGTTCAGATGTAAGTTTTATTTTATTTTAGTTTAGTATATTTTAATTTTATTTTTAGGTTTAGGTTTTATTTTTAATTTTAGGTTAAGGTTTAGGTTTTATTTTTAAGTTTAAGTGTAGGTTTTTATTTTATTTTCTTAGGTTTAGGTTTTAATTTTCATTTTAGGTTTATTTGTGTTTTATTTTTAGTTAAGTTTAGACATATTTTAGTTTTATTTTATTTAACTTGGTTAAGGTTTAGTTTAGTTTAGGTTTAAAGGTTTTATTTATTTTAGTTTAGTTTATTTTATTTAGATTAGGTTTCTTTTATTTTCTTTATTTTAGATTTAGTTTTTTTTTAATTTAGGGTTTAGGTCTTCAGTAATATTTTGTTTTATTTTATTTTATTTTATTTTTTATTTTATGTTTTATTTTATTTTATTTTGGTTTTATTTTAGGTTTATTACATATTTTAATTTTTTAGTTTAGATTTTATTTATTTTATTTTAGTTTAAATTTAATTTTATTTTAATTTATTTTAGGTATAGGTTTAGCTTAGAATTTTAATTTAATTTTATTTATTTTATTTAGATTTAGATTTTTTTATTTAATTTATTTTAAGGTTTTATCTAGTTTAGGTTTAAGTTTTTTTAGGGTTTAGGATTTAAGGTTTAGATATTAGGGTTTTGGGTTTGGGATTTAGGGTTTTTAGTTTAGGTTATATGTTATAGGGTTTAGGGTTTATAGTTAGAGTTTTTTTTTAATTTTTTTAATTTTTTTAAAATTAAGTAAACTAGTATGTTTGGGTTTATATAGTTTATTTTTATCTTTGATCTTGGTTTTTATTTTATTTTATTTAGTCCATTTATTTTAGTTTTTATTTTATTTATTTTATTTTAGTTTAGGTTTAGGTTTATTTTAGTTTTATTTTATTTTATTTTAAATTTAGGTTTTATTTTATTTAGGTTTAGTTTATTTTTTAAAGGTTTAGGTTTTAGGTTATTTGAGGTTTATCTAGTTTATCGGTATATTTATTTTATTTTATTTTAGCTCAGTAGACCCAAGCCTTTTATCATTTATTTTAGGTTTAAGTTTTTTTTTAGTGGGTTTAGTTTAGTTTAGGTTTTGTTATTTATCTTTGTTTTATTTAGGTTTATTTAGGTTTAGTTTTGCTTTGTTTTATCTTTATTTTATCTCTTATCTAGTTTAGATTTATTTATTTATCTTTATTTTTAAGCTCAAGTAGTAGGCTTTAGGCTTAGATCTTAGTGGCTAGGGGCTAGTGCTTTTAGAGGCCTAGGGCCTGGGGTTTAGGTTTTCACTGGCTTTAGGGTAGGAGGTCACCCGCTTTAGGCAGGCCTAGAGTTTAGTGGCCCAAAGCCCAGTGGTTTGGTTTAGTGTTTAGGTTCTAGATTTAGGGTTCAAGTTTTAGTTTAAAGTTTAGGGTTTTTAGTTTTTATTAACAAAGAACACATTCAGATTTACAACATTTCTTCTTTTGTTTAATTAGTTTATTTAGTTTATTTTTATTTATTTTAGTTTATTTTATTATTTTATTTTATTTATGTTTATTTTTTATTTTTATTTAGTTTAGTTATTTATTTTAGGTTTATTTATTTTAGTCTAGTTTTATTTTATTTTATTTTAGGTCTTTTATTTTAGTTTTTTTTTGGATTAGGTTTAGGTTTAGGTTTTATTTTTAATTTAGTTTTATTTTTATTATTATTTTTACCTAATAAGTTTTATTTTTTATTTTATGTTTAGGTTTAGATTTTATTGTATTTTAGTTTAGGTTTTAGGTTTGTATTTTAGGTTTATTTTAGGTTTTATCTTTTAATTTAGTTTAGGTTTATTTTTTATTTAATTTATATTTCGCTTAGGGTTTAGGTTTAGCTTTTTTCTTTTATTTATTTTAGTTTAGGTTTAGGTTCCTTTATTTTTGTTTATTTTATTTTTATTTTAAGTTTAGGTTTTTTTTTTTAAGTTTAGGGTTCTGTTTTCCATTGTTAGAATTCTTCTCTTTTATTATGGGATCCATTTTATGCACTGTCTACTCTTAATGGCTTTTCCTATGGTCAACTTGTTGATACCTCCTTTCTTAGTTGTTGGTTGATATGGACCCTTGAGGCTACTATCAATCTTGCTATTTCTGGATTTGTTTCCCATGCTCAACAGGTTTGGAGTTACTTAATGGTTTTCATTCCTTTCTTTGTCAGGTTGTGGGTACTCATTACTTTATTTAATATCTTTTTTCATAAATATTGCTTTTCTTAATGGGCGTAAAAACTGTAATAATGTCTCCATTGTTGGTTTTTGGAATTTTGAGTGCCTTGCCCAAAAGTTTTATTTTCTTTCTCTTTTGTCGCTAACATCCGGGATGCTTGGTCATCTCCGTTGTTTTCCTTTGTATGCTATGATGGGAACATGCAAATCTTGAAGATCATTCTTCCGCTCTACTTGAACTTAATCAATGGTTTATCTTATATGCATAATTGTTATTGGCCTCCGTTATTACCGGTCATTATCCTTGCGTAATTGATTAATGACTGCTAACCGCTATGTGTCAATGTCTTACTAGATTGGCTTGTGGTGGGGAGTCGTCATTACCTATCCCTCCCTATCCGCTACTTTCTCGCTCATTCCTACTATTTTTGTAATCAGTAGACACTGAGTTGGGGTTTTGTCACTTTCTTGCTCCTTGCGCCTTAATTACTTTTGTCCAAGGTAGATACGTTGAGCATCAAATGGTTGCAACCTTCCATATTGTTGTTACTTTGCTGTTTGTGAAATCCCATGTCTACTTTAATATCTCTTTGCAAGAATGGAATTGTATCATTACCTCCATTGTTGGTTTTTGGTCTTTAGAGTACCTTGTTCAACAAGTGCTCTTTGTTTTCTTTTTGTCTTATTTTGCTGCTAATATCTGGGCTATTGCTGATCTTTCCTGTTGTTATTTCCCCTCTCTTTGCTATGATGATAACATGCAGATCATGAGTACTCTTCTGCTTCACCTGCTCTTAATCACTATTTTATCTTTTATAGATAGTTGGGTTATTGCTCACCCAGCTGGTTATTACTGTCATTTCTTTTGGCATAACCGATTATCTTTCTACTAAGCAACTTGTTTCTTGAACTTTTGCTCGATTCTCTTATCGAATGTCGGTGGGGAGCTGCTCTCTACCTAATTTTACTATCTGCTACTTTCTTTCCAAACCCATCTCGACTAGAATGCGGGTCAATTGGGCGGGTTTCTTTCTCGGTTTCTGCAACTTACAATCGGCAATGTGGTGTTGACTATTTGTTATTTGTTTATATTTTGGTACCAAAAACCATTTTAATTCTTGCCTCTCTTATCTTTTCCCTAGCTTTGTTACTGTTATGATGATCTTAACTAATTCATATTCAAACCTTATCATGCTCTATCTGAATGGGTAGACTTATGTGAGCTTGTCGCTAATGTCAATATGATGAACTTCTTGTATTGGTCTGGGAATTCATTGACATGGTGTCTTATATAGTGTCTTATTTCCGGATGGGAACCCCTTTCTCATTCTGACTTTTGCTGACTCTCTATCTACCCTGTATATGGTTTTGATTATATTTGCAGGTACTAAGGATATCAATACTTTTATCAAATGGATGCAATGCAGGTTTGTTGGCTTTGATGGCTGTGATGATTTCACTCCCTTTTGGTTTGGTAGTAGCTCTTGTGATGTAACCCTTACAAGTCTGGATGCTCATATTTGCCTCGCCAACTTGGTGACTGAACCGAGCCTTCTCTACCACAACTCTTACTATCATTCTCGATTATGGTTTCATTTTGTCGTATTACCTTAACCTCTAACTTCTCTTTACATTCTTGCGTGTGCTTCTCTTTGTCCTCTAGTTTTGCTCAGTGTCATGCATTCTCCCATCCTGCAGAGCATTGGCCCAAATCTTCCATTGGCTTATTATATTAATCAATTTGTATCTTTTGACTGCTTTATTATTTTCTTTTGCTTTTGGCTGTACTTCGATTGGGGATTTACTCCCTAGGCTGATTGTAGCTCTTTGAGCAATAATTCTAGAGTTTATCCCCTTTAAGGACCTTGTAACCCTCTTTTTGTGGCAATAAAATTCCCCTACATGGGGTTCCCCAAAAAAGAAAAAAAAAAGAAAAAACCCTAACCCTAAACCTAAACCCTAAATCTCAAACCTTAAACCTTAAACCTCAAACCTTAAGCCTAAAACTAAAGTAACTAAATAAATTAAAAATTAAACCTAAACAATAAAACCAAATAAACTTAAACGTGAACCTAAACTCTATGAATGTGCAGAACCTTGATGATAGGAACATCACCATCAACCATGCTCAATCTAGATCTAGCGGTGGAGGCGAAGGCAGAGGAGATAGTTATTGTAGTGGTGGTGGGAGATCTGGAGGTGCTGGTGGATATGGAGGTGGTGGTCAGAGCAGTGGTGGTTATGGAGGCCGGAGGAGTGATGGAGGTTACATATGTGGTGGTGATGGAGGGAGAGATCAGGGATATGATGATAGATCCTGCTACTCGAGAAGCTGGGCTGGTTTTGATGGGAACTGGAGAAAGTAAAGAATGGCCAATCCAATATGCTGCTTATGGAACTATGTCATTACAATAGAGACGGTTCTAGTTCTCTAGGGTTTTTGATTTGCTCTATGCATGCTCATTTTTTATCTATGTTGTTGCTTGTGTCTTAGAGAACTTGGTGTGTTACTTGGTTGTTGAAATCAAAAAGATGAAATGTTGAATCTAAATTTTTTCTCTACTAAAAAAACCAAAAACTCTAAACTCTAAACTAAAACCTGAACCCTAAACCTAAAACCTAAACCCTAAACCTTAAATCCTAAAAGTAAAATAAAATAAAACAACCATAACCCTAAATGCTAAACCATAAAACTAACCCTAAACCCAAACCCTAATACCCTAAGGCCCAATCCCTAAACCCTAAACAATAAACTCTAAACACTAATAAGAAATTAATAAAACAAAATTAATAAATAGTAAACTAAAACTAATTAACTAATAATAAATAAAAACAAATAATACTAACTAAACTAAACTAACTAAATTATAACTAAAAAACTAATAAACTAATAATAAGGAAAACTAACTAAACTAGTATACAAACTAATAATTAAATTAAAGATAAAAACCCCACTAATAAACTAACTAAAAATAAACTAAACTAAAAAAGCTAAAAAAACTAAACTAAACCTAAACTAATAACAAAAACTAAACTAATATACTAACTAAACTAAACCCTAATAAATAACTAACTAATAATAATAACTAATAATTCTTAACCCTAAACATAACTAACATAATAAATAACAAACTTATAATAAAACTAAACCTAATAACTAAACTAACTAAATTAAAACTAATAACTATTAAATTAAAACTAATAAACTAACTAAATAACTAATAAATAAGTAATAGTAATAACTAACTAATAACTAAATCTAATAACAAAACTAAACTATTAAACTAATAAACTAACAAAACCTAATAATAAACTAACTAAATAATAATAACTAAAACCAATAAGAAAAAAACTAAAAATATAAACTAAAACTAAATAACTAATAACAATTAGTACTAAACTAATAACCTAATAATAAACTAAATTAAATAAAATAAATAACTAAACTAGTAATAATAAAAAATAAACTAATAAAAAACTATATAATAAATAAAACCTAAATAAATAAACTAAACCTAGTAATAATAAACAAGCCTAATAAATTAACTAAAAATAATAATCAACTAATAAAACTAACCAAATTAATAAACTAATAACTAATAATAAAAAATAAACTAAACAAAAAGCTAATAATAATTTAAAAAACACTAAATAATAAGAAAACCTAATAACATAAAAACTAACTAAATTAAACTAATAATAAATAACCAAAACTAAACTATACTAAACACTAAACTAATAAATGATAATAAACTAAAAAACTAACTAATAAAACTAATAATAACTAAATAATAATAATAAACTAATACTAACTAAACTAACTACAACTAATAAACTAATAATAATATTAATAACTAAAAATAATAATAATAAAACTAAAAATAACTAAACACTAAACCCATAGACCTAAATTAATCAAAGTAATAATAATAAACTAAACAAAAGTAAAATAACTAATAACTAAACTAATAAAACTAATAATAATAACTAAATAATAAATAGATAAACTGATAAACTAATAATAAAACTAAATTAAAACAAACTAATAACTATCTTGTAAAACCTAATAAACAAATAAATAATAAACTAAAAACCTAATAATAACAAATAAAAAACTAAAACTAATAATAAACTAAATAAAACTAATAATAATAAATTAATAACCTAAAACTAATAACAAATAAACAAACTAACTAAGAAAGCTAACTAATAAAAAGCTAATTAATAAATAAACCTAAACCCTAATAAATAAAACATAAAAACTAAACTAATAAACCAATAATAATAACTAATAATAAATAACCAAATAACTAACTATAACCCAAACCCTAAACCTAAACTAATAAACCATAAAAAATGAATTAATAAATAAACATAATTATAACTAACCTAATAAACTAACTAATAACTAATAATTAATAATAAAATGACCAAATAAAAAATTAATAATAACTAACTAATAATAAACTAATAAACTAATAACTAAATTAAACAAAACTAACTAAATAACTAAACTAATAAACCTAATAATTAAACTAATAATAATAATAAAACTAACTAAAAATAACTAAAATAATGAAAACTAATAATAATATTAATAATAATAAATAATTAACTAACTAAACTAATAAACTAATAATAATAAAACTAATAATAAACTAACTAGTAAATAATTAAATAACTAAACCCTAAACCCTAACTAAATAAATAAACTATATAATCATAATAAAAATAATAATAATAAACATAAACTAATAATAATAATGAACTAAAGAAAGAAACAAAATTAAAACAAAAAGTAATAATAAACCTACAAACTAAACTAATAATAATAATAAACAATAAATAAATAATAATAATTAATAAAAAACTAAACCATAAACTAAACTAAAAAACTAATAAACCTAAACCCATACCCATAACTAAACTAATAAAACTAATAAATAAACTAATAAATAAACTAACAAAACAAAACTAATAAAACTAAACCACTAACTAAAACTAACTAAAACCTAAATAATAATAAAACCATACACTAATAATAACTAACTAACTAAACTAAATAAATAACTAACTAACTAATAATAACAAATAAATAAACTAATATGAACTGAAACTTAGTAAACAAACTAACAAAATAAATTAATAAACTAAACATAATCCCTCCCCCCCCCCCTTTAAACTAATTTAAAATAATAATAACTAAAAATAAAAAATAAAAATACTAAACAAATAACCTAATCAAAACTAATAAAACCTAATAATAACTAATAAACACTAAACCAAAAACCTAAACCCTAAAACTAAACAAAACATTATTATTGGGCGATTTGGGATCCCTCGCATTCTTGGTGAGTTTTTGAGTGCTTTCTCTCTTAGATTCTTTATAGATTATCGGCCTTTGGCCGATCTTGACCTATTCTTATCATGGTGTCATGACTCATGGCGTTGGCTTCTTCAAATCCATGGGGTAAATCCCATATGCCGATGGATCCCGCTAGGGCATAAAATTTTTTGGGTAATCCTACCTCTTAATCCCGTTACTAAATCTTTCAAAGATGCTTTAGCTGGTAAGAATTCCTCCACCGAGCCTCCTTTGAATTTGCTTAATATGACTTTTAAAGGTACTCCAATAACTATGGTTTAGGTGAGGATATTGAAAGATTAGCTAAGCCTTTTGCTTTTTCTTTAATTGGAAAGTTTTCATTTAAATGACCAAAGATGGAAGATATTCATTTTTTATAGCGTAAATTTATCTGGTTCTTTTCCTATTGGCCTGATTGATGCAAGGCATGTTCTGATTAAACTTTCTGATGAACTTGATTACAGAAGAATTTTTTTATAGGCGTTCTTACTATGTTTTTAATTGTCAAAAGCGTATTCTAAAGTGGACGCTTATGTTTGATGTTAATGAGGAGTCTCCTATTGTTCCCATTTCAATTTCTTTACCTAACTTGTGGATTCATCTATATAATCTTCAGATTCTTTATGCTACTGGATCAATTTTTGGTCATCCTTTGCAAGCTAATTAAGCAACAACTACTTTTTCTAGACTGCATGTTGCTAGAATTCTTGTAAAGATTGATATTACTAAAAATTATCTAAAATAAATTTGGTTGGGCTCAAAGAAATGCGATTATTTTCATGAAGTTGTTTTTGAGAACTTTCCCATTTTTTGTAATCATTGTAAGATTAATGGGCATGAAATTTAATGCTTTATTGCTCATCCTCTCTTAGGAAGAAAATCACCGAAGAATTCAATTCTTAAAAGAACTGATGATTCTCTCAAGTTGGACAAAGGAAAATCTACTTTTCAAAATTTTGATGTTTTGGAAAACCAGATTTTTGAATCTTCTGAAAATGTTTTACCTATTAATGATTTGTCTAATGCAGAAGGTAATTTTGCTATTTATGAAAATTTTTTAACTAATAATCATGCTCTAAGTGTTTCTTTTCATGATTCTGGTAAAGGGAAGACTTTATAGGCTGTGTTTAATGATTCTAATGGTTTGGATGCTATGCATAAGTCCTTTCATGATGACGGTTTGAATATTATTGATGGTAACAACATTTCTTCCAATTAGTTGGATGTTGTTTTCCTTTCTCCTATGTATGCTTTAGATCATGGGAAATAGACTATTTCTTTGCCTTCTTTGATTGAGAATTATGGTGACAAGAATGTTCTTATTTTTAATATTTTAAATTTTGGTTCTGACAATCTTGTTAATATTGGTGATCCTTCTTCTAAAAAACAAGATTTAGATACCTGTGATAATCCTCTCATTGTGAATAGTTCTATTTTGGTTTAAAATGATGGCTTTTCTATGCTTGGTTATTATGTTCAATATTTTGGTAATATGCTATGTGTTTCTAAGGGATTTGAATCTTATTTTAATTTCTTACCTGAAGATTGTACTAAAAATCTGGATTCTTCTTCTCTTGCTTCTTTTATGAATTATGATAGGGAGGATACTCTTTAGCTTTTATTGGAAGGTGAAAATATTGATAATTATCTTCTTAATAAAGTTGTTTCTACTTCTTCTTTCACTTCTGATTCTGAAATGCATGCTATTTTTTATTTTCATTTGTCTAATGTTGTTGATGATTCCAAATGATCTTCTTTGAAATTAATAGCTTCTACTGATCTCCATGCCTTTTATAATAATACTGATTCATTTTTGGATGGAGATTTTTTGGGGAAAGGACATGGTTATAAAACTGTTTACAAGATGAAAAAGAAAATAAGTCTTTAGATTTATGTCCCTCCTCACTTGCCAAGGGTTACTCATTCCAAAGCTACTTGGAAATAATCTCTCTTATGAATTTGAGAAGTGTTAAGTGTGGTTCAAAAGGATTTAAGAAGATTGATTGAAAAAGGAATTTGAATATGAACCCAATTTCAATAAATTTAGGTATGTTGAAATATGCATCCAAAATTTTTGATAAGGATGCTTCCATAGGTTCATTATTTGTTTAAATTTGAATTTTTGATTTTGAGGATCATTTCCTTTAACAAATTTGGGTATGTTAAAGTAAGGGTCAAATTGATTTTGTTTTTGTTTGATTGCTATGGAATTTCACTTATTTAGCAAATTTAGGTATGCTAAGTGAAGTATTTGAGAAACTAATAGTTTCTTTTTCTTTGTGAATTTTTTTTTTTATTTTGGAAAAATTGAATTTCTCACTTAGTAAATTTAGGTATGCTAAGTGAAGAATCCAAGTGTGTTCTGTTTGATTTTTCAAAATAGGATTCTTAGCAAATTTATATGCTAAGAAAATCCTAAGTGTTTCATTTTGTTATGATGTGATTGGGAGACTTTACTTTAGAAAACTTGGTATGCTAAAGATGAAGCCCCACTTAGTTTTTTTGAAATGGAAATTTCACTTAGTAAATTTGAGTATGCTAAATGAAATTCCCAAATTATGTGTTCAAAATTTTTGATTTATTTTTTTTTTTGTTTTGAAAATGGAAACTACTCCTAACAAATTTAGTATGCTAAGAAGAGTTCTTTGGACTTGAAATTATTTGATTTTAAATTTTAAATATATTAAAAATGCAATTTTGAAAATGTGTTTGAAAATTTTTTTTTTGGATTTGGAGACTTCACTTAATAAATTTGAGCATGTTAAGTGAAGTTCCAAATGATGTTTGAAAATTTTGATTTTGGATTTGGAGACTTCACTTAACAAATTTAGGCATGCTAAGTGAGGTTCCAAATGTGTTTAAAATTTTTTAAATTTTTGACATGGTCACTTCACTTAACAAATTTGGGTATGTTAAATGAAGTTCCCAATTTGTTTAGAATTTTGAAATATGATTGTTGATTTTTGATTTTGGATTTGAAAACTACACTTAGAAAACTTGAGTATGCTAAATGAAGTTTCAAATTGTGTTTTAAAATTTTTTGAAATATGATTGTTGATTTTCGATTTTGGATTTGGAAACATCACTTAGCAAGTTTGAGTATGCTAAATGAAGTTCCAAATGTGTTTTTTAAATTTTGAAATATGATTATTTAAGTTTTAATTTTTGAAAAGAGTACTTCCATTCGAAAAATTTAGGTATGTAGAATGGAGATCAATCTTATTTTTGAAATGTTATATTTTTTATTTTTTGTGATTATTGCTTTTTTGAAAGAGAGGAATTGCAACTTAATCATATGTGAAGTATGTTTAAGTGGGATTTCCCAAATGATATTTTTAGTTGGTAATGAAATCTTGATTTAATAAATTTGAGTATATCAAATGAAGATGTCCATGTGTGCTTTTTAAAAAGTTTAATTTTGTTTACCAATGAAACTTCCATTCAATAAGTGTGAGTGCATTGAAAAGAAAGATTCATGTGTGCTTTTTGAAAACCTTATGATTATGATGTTACTTATTTTTGGAAATATGATTGTTCACGTTATTGAAAATGAAATTTCCATCAAAGTGAATTGAAGGAAGATGTTCATTTGTGCTTTTTGGAAAATGTTGTTAAATGAGTGTGACAAAAGTTTGTGGAAAATATTTTATTAAGTGTATTTTTGAAAAAGGTGCTTTTTGAAAATTTTATTTTTGTGATTTTTTAAACGATGATTGTTCATTTTGAAAATGAAATCTTCATAAAAGTGATTTGAAAGAAGATGTTCATTTATGCTTTTGGAAAATGTTGTTAATTTTACTTTTTAAAATCCCTACATATAACAATTATGAAAATTGTCAAATGAGGGTAATAAATTGTTGTGGAAAATATTTATTAAGAGCATTTTTTGAAAAGGTGCTTTTTGAAAAGCAAAGTCTTTATGGAAGATTTATTTTATTTTTATTATTTTAGGATGAAACTTTCCTTATCAAGAAAATGATAAGGAGGAAGTCTTTAAAGTGTTTTTTTAATTTAGATCTTTTATTTTACCCATTGGAGAACTCAGAGGTTTTAAGACCAACAAGGAATGTGGTCCTAAAACCTAAAGATGTTGGCTAGCTCAACTTAAGGATGAAATAACCAAAGTGTCAACAGAAAGAAGGATTGTCTCAGATTCATACCACAGTACAAACTAACTATCGATACTCAAACACAATAATCATTTAACAAACATGGAGAGAGGAACCTTCCCCAGCGGAGTCGCAAAAAAATCTATGGTGAAAATTTTCTATATGGGGAGTGAGTCGCCTTCAAATCTGTTGGTAAAAATGAATGAGGCCAGCATATAGAAATTCATATTTTTAGGATGCCATGGATGCTAGATGTGCTTATTCGATCGAGTATATCATCAAGGAATAGTGTACTATCTCGAAAGATAGAAGTCAGTACCCTTTAATGGACCTAATCACCTCAATAAGGATTACTAAGGATGATGGGTTTGCATATATACTAGAGATTCTTCCCCTACTTTACATGGAAAAGTAAAGCATGGTTTATTTTAAACTGGGTTCGTTAAGTTTCCTACAGGGATGAGCCCCCATAGTTAATTACATCCTAAGAAATGGGATTCCTTAGGAAAACTCGATTAAGGAAATGATGTTGTCTCAAAGATTTCAATAGGAAGTGACTATCAATCGATTGGTTTATTTTTGAAGATTAAATGGGATTAATCAAGGAGAAGAAGTTATTAACGAAGCCAAAATGGAAGACAAGTAACAAATGCTCATGATACTAGGAAACCTAGCGAGTAGTCTCAAACTATCCTATAGTTAGGCTTTACATTTTAGAAATTGATTTAGTTTGTTTTAGTTGCATTTTTCATTAGAAATTTAGGACTTATGATTCCTTAACACAAGATTAAGGAAATGCCTAAGAGGTGAGGAATTATGCTTATGGCCCACAAAGGGAAGAAGCAACCTCAGAACCTAAATTTTGGGAGCTTTGGTGAGGGCCGAAAGCACAACCTAAATCTAAGGAGAACATGGGTAATTAGTTTGCCTTCACAAGAAAGGACAAACCACCCGACAACTTGGACTTACAACCACCTTGGGGGTAGCCACCAACTAACTCCTCATATGATTTTAAATAGATGTAAGAAAGTCATTTTGCTTATGCAAGATAGATGGGCTGTTATTTATTTAGAATGACACTAAGTCCTTAAACTGACTCACTAGATCATGTAAAGGTACATTTCAAATGACCTAAATCTAATGCAATTCAAATTTTATTTTATTTTTATTTTGGATAATTATTGTGTCTCAAGCTAATAGGATTCATATGACTAATGTAGGAGAAATAAGGTTATTGGCCAAAATCAGTGAGAAGGGAGGAGGTGAGTTTCCACCATGGCTCTCAAAGGTCAAACCAAGTTTTCTCTGGTAAAGATAGAAGCTCTCCAATCAAGATTGAAATAAGATGTGTTGTGCATGATATTCCAAAAGAAAAAGTCATCAAGTTAAGGGGTTGCTAATTTTTTTATCTTGATTTTAAACCTAAGCTTTAGGTGAGGTTATGAGTTATTTAATTTTTATTTTGAGTTATTAAGTTGGGTAAATAATTTATTTTCCCTAAAGAGTCTAATCCACATCCAGGCCATACATAAAGCAAGGAAGAAAATAAGAAAATCATGCCACTTAATGCACATGCTAAACATATCATCAATCAATTTAAAAAGCTAATCACAAAAAGAATGAAAGGTTGTTTCGGGTACCACTATGCAAACCCAAAAATATAAAATGTGGGTAGCCAAGCTCTATCCTTATACAACCTAGATTACAAATGAATTAAATTACAATTAAGTAAGGAATTCGTTGTTATGGGAGTCTTCAAGCTTCATTTCTTCTTTCTTATTTTATTATTTCTTCTTTTCTTCTTTCTTCTTCTTTTCTTCTTTAGGTTCCTTCTTTTGGATGGTTGGAAGGTAGATGCTAAGGCTTAACATGGTGCATAAGATAGGATCTTATGACCAATGTTCATCCTAATCCCCATAACAATCATCCCAAAATCCTAATTGCACAAATTTACATGAAAAGGAAAACGTTGAAACTAACTAACACTTGTAAAATAAAGGTTAGCAAAAATAAACCTCATAAATCCCAAGCATGTATATTGGACTTATCACCCTACACATGGGTAACTAAATCCACCTAACCTATTGGATTATGCTTAGGGGTATAAAGCACCTACAAGCAAAAACATTTATATTTTTATTTATGATAGTGCCCCTTAAGCACAATCCCCTACAGAAAAGAATAGTTAGACTAAAAGCATCCAATCATTCATTCTACAAGAATACACCCTAACATATAGTCTAAAACATATATCACAAAACAAAATAAAACATCAAACCATGCACTGACCTAACCTAAAGTTGGAAGTGGTGACTTAGGCTAATGTGTGTACATTGAAGGATTGTGTGGTATGCTTAACATTAGCTTTAGGCCCAAATTTTCTAAGTATGAAAACATATTGAACTTAAAGGGGGGTTTCATTTAAGCTATTTAATTATTTTGAGTTGATTTTATTTCATGTTTTGAATTGGTTCAAGTGAATCCTACAATTAATTACTAAGTTGAAAAGTGAGGGCAAGAGAAGAGAACTTCTCTTTCCATCTCTAACCTAAGTAATTTCTAAAGTAGATTCACATTTTATTTTTATTTAGGTGAATTTTTTGATTTTAATATTTTAAATAATCCTAAGTTTAGATGAACTCTAAACAAACATATTCAAAAAGAAAGGCATTTTAAGATTAAATAAAATGAATCAAAATTCACATAACACACATTACTTCATTTCTTTCCCAGCATATATAACATGCATATGGATGGACCCTAAGGATATCTATACATACAAAATGAGAATATTTAACAATCTTTATGATGCATGCTAAGTAATCCATTTAAAGAAATTTAAAAGTTGAATATGCATGATTTTTCTTAAGTAGAAAGGGTTTCCTTAAATTTTCACATACACACATGAAAGTAAGAAGGCATAAGTGAGTACAGCCATTGTTAACCATAGGTGTAAGGTAAGACCTACTTAGGGTTACTTAAATCTTCGCAACCTTGGGGATGTCCAAACTAATATACCACTTTCCTTAAATACAAAAATGAGTATAAAAGAAATGAAATGTAAATAAAGAATGCAAAAGTTGTATCAATGGATTCATTTTGTTTATGCACTTTATGCATGTAAGTATAGGTAGCCCCTCTTAGGTGATGGCATAGGGATGAATAAGATATGGAACTAGGTGAGTATTAGGTCCTTTTCAAATGAACCATATATATCACCAAATTCTTATTCAAAACTATACCAACATAAGAGAGAAAGGAAACATATGCTAAGCATACCTTTATATTCTTTCACATGCAAGCTCATAATTAAAATATAACTAGCATACTTTAAGATTTGATATTTGATTTATGTGTTTTGAAGAAAATTTAAATTTATTAGTGATAATAGCCATTCATATTTCTACTTTAGCCAAAACATGCAAATTTGACATAAAGTAAACAATTTAAATTTTGAATTTGAATTTGAAAAATATGGATGCATGAACTCACATGACATAAAAATTTAGCATGTTTGGGAATGATTCAAAGCAATGAAATCATGTAAACAAATTCACTTTAATTAAATCCTAAAGACATTCTTATGGAATAAGAAAGTTTAAAATAAATCAAAGTATATTCAATTTGATTTTAGTTTAGTTTGGAGTTTAATTTAATTTTGAAAAGATGAATGAGTTTGTTGTTCCTAACCAATTTCCCACATGTGTTTGATATTTTTTGTTTAATTTTTAGATAACTAGATCCATATTTATGTATTAATTAGGTTAAGGTATGAATTAAGTAACTTAATTAACCCTTACACACCACCTTAGAATAATTAATCAAATAATTATGAGCCAATGAGATGACATAAAATTCAAAAGGAATTTAAATTTGTAGTGCACCTAATAATAAAAAGGCCTAATGCAATTTGGCTCATAATTAAAGGTTAATTAAGCTAAGGGGTTTAGCTTAAGTAATTTCAAAACACCCTTTCACACATATGAATTGGGTTTTGATTTCCTTAATTGAACTTAGGTTATTAAACACCTAAGCATCTACCCAAAGTAGATTAATTAAGTTTTGGAATGTTTTAGAATTTTAGAAATTAATTAAGGGGATAATTAATGAAGTAACCCTTAATTAAGAGAAGATTAAGGAGAGAAAAAGGGGCTTAGGGAATAGCTTAAGGGAAATGCCCCAAAAGTATTCCTTAAACTACCTATCTAATGGATCTCACCTTAATGAACCCTAATCATTAATTAAAACCACTAATCACACCTTAATTATCCTTAATTAGGTTAAAGGAGTAATTAGGAAACTAATTTGCAATTCTCCTAATTAAGCCTTCAATAAATTCAAAGAAAATTAAGAGAGGCAGAGGTCATCCTTTAAAACATACCCAAGAATTTTGGGATTAATCATAGGCTTAATTAGGAGGTAATTAAAAAAATGAAGTTTCCAATAAAATCCAAAATTAGAGAAAAGCATAATTTAAAATCCCTTGAAATTAATTTTAAAATATTCTAGGTTGAATTTTCTTTCCATAGAAATTTATTTCATATTTTTTGAATTTTATTAGGAGAGATATGAATTTTAGAAGATCTAGAGATAAATCAGTATTTAATTAAATCCCTAACTAATCCTTTAGCTCACAGTACGACGCATGGTGGTGGTGGTCAGCATGCTTTACACTCATCGTGTCGTGAACCCATTACTAAAATGTCAAATCTAAAGGCGGCATGACGGCAGACACGCTTTGATCCCTGCGGTCCGATCAAATATCAGACGAAAAGAGATCTTCCCATGATTTAAAAAAGGATAAATCAAATTATAAACATGGGAATAATCTTGACCGTCCATTCAAAATGCGTGGATGGATGGCCAAGATCTCCCTAATTCTTCCCCTTAGATATAAAGAGACTGTCCATGATCAAGGGGAAGATTTGAGCTTGATTAAGCTCAGATTCAAACAAGACTTAACCCACACCATCTAAAGCCAATGAGCGGCACATCCAATATGAATTGAAAATTCTCTTCACAAAGGACCAACACCTCCTATGCTAGGTGGTCGATAATATCCATACCTCATTGGAGGTGGTCACCGGTGCTCAAGATCGATGACATAGCTTCGTCTGGTGGAGACGAAGCCCTATTAAAATTCCTAGGCCTTGGGATTGAGTGGCTTACTTTATGGAATAACACCACATGAAAATCCTTGCAGCTTTGATCTAATTGCTCATCTCCTTGCTATGGGAACTCCAATGGAAGCTTGAGTGAGCTCAGATTGGTCATTAGAAGAAGTGTGCAAAAGGAATCGAGGTGGTTTTTAGTGTGGAGGAAGTTTAAGATTGGATTGAGCTCCACTATTTTCACACTGTGCAAAACTGAGAAGATGAAGTTTGATTTCACTCTAGGAAGCTTGGGGAGGCTAAGGAATTTCTTCTTTGACTTAGGTTCAATCGAAATGAGAAATGATGGATTCAAATTCAATTAGTCGGAGTATATCTCTCGCTTTAAGGATCAGATGACCGCAAGCTTATTTTCCATTTTAATCTAATTGATCACAATAGGTGGGTTATTTTATCAGTTAGATTTTTGTACATCGTTGATTTGAGGCCTTGACTAGATTGCCAACCTCCCATGTGCTTGAAATTGACTGGATGAAGGAGTTTGAATTTACCATTTTGACCCATGTGGTAGGGTTTGTCCTTGGGGCCAATTAGGCTGATCAAAACCCATTGGGTTGGGTGTACCACTCTTCATTAGGTTCCTTTGAGCTATTAGGAAAGCATCAAGTGGATATGAAGAGGGTAAGACCAAATTACCCATGGATTAAGCCAAACTTTGTTCTATGCCCTAATGGTAGGATGGTAATTTTCCTAATTTTTCAATTTAAATATGTTGGGTATGTTGAGAAAATATGTTTGGCCAAGTTTCATTAGATTTGGAGTTCATTTGATAAGGTTTGGCTCATGTTGACCCATTTAGGTCAAAATGGGTCAACTTGGGTCAAGTTGACCAATTGGTCAAATTAGGTCAAACTAAGGTTTGGGTCAAGTTCATATGACCATTTTAAAAGTTTTGGTGGCTTTGGTTTAATTCAATTTGGTATAGTTTTGAATTTGGCACATATGACTTCATTTAGGTAAAATGGGTCAAGTTGACCTATTTGACCCATTTGACCTATTTGAGATAGGTCAAGGATAGGTTTAGATTAGGTTAGTCATATGGATTGGATTGGTATCTTTGTTTCCAACCAATTTTGGTTAAGTTCAAATTTGGCTCAACATGACCCCTTTAGGTCAAGTTAGGTCTAAGGTCAAGTGGGTTAGTTCTAGTTGGCCAATTGAGGCTTTGGCCAAGTTCAACATGTGATTTGGAATGAACTTGACCCATTGGTTTGGATCAATCTAGCTTAGATCAAGTTTTGACACATTTTGACCCTTTAGATCAAGTTGGGTCAACTTGGATCAGATGGCCAATTGGGCTAGGTTAGGCTCAAATGTTGGCTTGGTCAAGTTTAAACATAGGTAATGAATGAACTTAGATTAGTGGTTTCAATAAATTTGGCCTACGATGGAATTTGGCTATGTTAGGTTTCATTTTGGGCTAAGTGTTGACTTGTTCAACCTTTTAGTTTGACTTGGTTTGGCCCAATTTGATTGATTGATCATAATCATGGCTCATAGGGTACTTTAGGTCACTTTGGGTCAAGTGAGCTAAGTGGGTCAAATGGCTTGGTCAAAGCTTGATTAATCTTGTATATGGACTTATGATTGAAATATAAAATCCATTTATAAGTGGTTTGAAGTCAAATGGGTTTTGATCATTTGATAATTTCATATTCAAAGGAAGAATATGAAGAGATTTTGGCTTTGATTTTTGAACTAGGTTTTGATTTGGTGATTAAAGTTAGGATTTATATATGGGTTTATGATTGTAGGGTTGATTGAATCATGAGGAAAATCAAGAGTTTGGCTTGATTTGAAATTGATTTAGCTAAGTTCAAGATTTTGACTTGAAGGCTTATGTTGAATTTTAAGTGAGTTTGAGTTAAATCTTGGGAATGGGTTTTGATTGTTTGAATTTATATTTCATTTATAAATATGAATATAAATGAGAATATAAATGGATCATGATAAAATTTAAGGGATTTGAAGTGGTTTTGATCATAATTTTGGTTAAGTCCATTAAGAGGGATTTAAGTGCTTTGGAAAATTTTGGAGTTTGAAGTTTGAATTTTTGACTTTGGTTTGATTGATTTATATTTATATTTCATTTATATATGTGAAAATAAATGAAAATATATATGAGTTTTCAGAAAATCCCATGACTTTGAATTGGTTTAGAGTTGATTTTGGTTAAGTCCTTAAGAGAAGATTAAGGACTTGGAAAGATTTGGTCTTAAAGAATTTTGATGGATTTTGATCATGGGTTTCAATTATAGATTTCAATCATGGATTTCAATCATGTAATTGATTTGAGTATGGAGAAAATCAAATAGAATTGATTTGGAGTTTGACATGGAATGAAGGAAAGTGAGGAATGGTTTGAGCTAAGGGTAGGAACTTTTCATAACACCCCTATGGCATGACCTATTCTTATGGCTAACTCTTTTAAGTCTCTAGGGCTATGTTGAGTGTCCACCTACTCATAGATGTGTCTTAAGATTAAGGTGCTCTTAAAGTCTAAGAGGAATCCTATGCCTAAGATGGAAGGGTTGAGAGCTCATTCTAAAAATTAGGTCAACAGTCCTCCACAAGCATATCCATATGTAAAGTATTCTATGGATGGGCTATCTGCTTATTAGAACTAATAACTTGCTTATACTTATCATGAGGTGCTACTCTAAGAGGTAAAACTTTTCCACTACGTTGGTTGACTTTAGTGACTTCTTGGAATGATGAGCTTGTGGAAAGTTCTACCTTCTTATCGGGCATACCTATAGCTTCTCCTATGGGATCCTCATAGTTAGTTGACTCTAAGTCATTCTTAAGAGCTGAACTTGATTGATTCAGAGAAAGATAGTCTTACACTAAATTAGAAAGGAAAGGATCAAAACTACTAAACCTATTATTTTTATTTAGACTCAGAGAGCTTTCAATAGGAATAAAATCAAGAGCATCAAGTAGACAATATATAGTAGAATCGCCTTACTTTATTAATTTCTTTTGGGTGGAGGTACATGATAGAAATCAAGTAAAGTAAGTAGAGTAAGGGATTTAGTTCCTTTATCAACAGACACAATGTTCCTATCACTAGAAGAGGAGCTAGCAGAAGAGGTAGTAGCTGCAACGGTGGAGGGAGTACTAGACTCAGATGGTGGTGTGCTACTAAACTCTCTCGGGCAAGTACGGTGAACTGGTGTTGTTGCTGGGCTATCACCCTCCTCGAGTTGTCCTTTGCAACATGCAAACCTTCCTTGTTGTTGGAGATCTGAGCTATTTTAGGCACCTGCAAGAAAAGCTTCTTGATCTTAGAAATGATCTTCTTAGAGGTTCGATATAGAGAGATATCCTAACCTTATTTGTTCTTATGAGGATCAAGTATCCCCAAGGATTACTCTAACCGGATGGTTGTTCTAATAAGTATTCCTTAGGGATGACTATGGCTCTCAACTTAACTAAGCTCTCTTCAAAGTGATACAATCCTTTAAGATATGGCCTAACATGCAGTGGTAGGGGCAATAGCTAGGATCATCGCTCTTGCCCACTTCCTCCGGCCTCTTAGGCTCTGGTAACTGAAAGTTAGGTTGCTTTAAGAGATTCTTAAAGATTTTCCTAACTACCTCCCTCTTGATTGAATATAGCTTATGCAATCTATCGGCAAGAGTAGGTGGAAAGTAATTATCTTGTGATGGATATGAATATCGCTACTAGGTAGGCTGCTGAGGTGGTCAAAATGGCATTGTGGCAACTGCGGTGGATGGTATGATGGCCGAGGTGGTGGCCGAGGAGGTTGCTGAGCTCATAATCTCTCATATTGAACTCTGGCTAGTTGTTTCCCTCTGTCCATTGACACAACTGTCGTTGGCTTCTTATTAAATACCGCTATGGCTTGGGCCTAGACGATTGATTTGGAAAGGGCAACTATTTGGCTTCTTCTTGTAGGCTAGCCTCCTTGTTGATTAATTTCTCAAATGTTTTTTTGGTAAATCCCTTAAGCATGAAGGTGACTGGGCCATGGATATTCTTAAGAAGAATCTCAATGGCATGCTATTTGGATAGCTATAGTTCGCATTTCATGCTCATGTTGCACCACTTGAGAATGTAATAAATAAGGTACTTGTTGAGTTTCTATTTCTCTACAATGAGGTTGCCTACAATCACCCTCAGCTGAGCTCTAGAAAACCTCTTGATGAAGAGGTGCTCCAACTCAGGAAAAGTCTTCACTGAACCGTGGACAATGATAAAATGAAACACTGATGATTGCTAACAAAAGGCAAGAGGAGTGCCGCCACTAGTGTTGTAACAATCACTAAAGTGTGCAATGTGTTATCGTGGGTTCGCACTGCCATCAAAGATATTGAAGGATGGTGGCACAAAACCCTAAATAAAATAAAAATTAAATAAAAATCTAAACCTAAAAAATAAACCTAAAAATAAAGAAAAATAAAACCTATTGCCTAAACTAAAAAAAAACTTAAACCTAAAATAAACAAAATAAAATAAACTAAACTAAAATAAATAAAACGTAAACCTAAACCTAAAATAACCTAAACCCTAAACTAAATAAAATTAAACAAACTAAAAATAAACTTAAACCTAAACTAAAAAAAAACCCTAAAACTTTAACCTAAATAAATAAAATAAATACCTAAACATACACCTAAAAATAAAAAATAAAATCTAGACCTAAAAGATAAAATGAAAATAAATCTAAACTAAAAACATAAACATAAACCTAAACCAAAACTAAAAAAATAAACTAAAATAGAAAAACCTAAACTAAAATAAAAAAAATCTAAACCAAAATATAAACCCTAAAATAAATAAACCAAACTAAATAAAAAACCCTAAATAAAAATAAAATAAATAAAAAATAAACTAAATATACCTAAACATACTAATTTACTTAATTAAAAAAAATCCTAATCCCTAAACCCTAAATCCTAAACCCTCAACCTTAAACCCTAAACCCTAAACCCTAAACCTACAACCCTAAACTTATGATGCTAATCCCTAAATCCTTAACACTAAACCCTAAACCCTAAGCCCTAAACCCTAATCGTGAACCCTAAACCCTAAACCTTAACCCTAAACCCTAAACCTTAAACCCTAAACCCTAAACTCTAAAACCATAAACCTAGCCCTAAACCTAAACCCTAAACTTAAACCCTAAACCTAAGCCTTAATGCTAAACCCTAAACCCTAAACTAACCATAAAACCTAAGCTAAACCTAAACCCAAAACCCTAAACCCAAAACCCTCAAAAACTTAAACCCTAAAGCCTAAACACTAAACCATAAAACCATAAACCCTAAAACCCTAAACCCTAAACCTTAAACCCTAAACACTAAAAACTTAAAAACCTAAACTTGAACTAAATTAAAACTAAAAATAAAATAAATAAATAAAACCTAAACCTAAATGAAATAATAAAATAAAATAAAATAAAAACTTAAATCTAAACTTAAAAATAAAATAAAATAAACTAAAATAAAATAAATAAAAACCTATGCTAAACTAAAAAAATAAAATAAAACTAAAAATAAAAATTCTAAATAAAATAAAACTAAATAAAATAAAATAAAACTATAATAAAATAAAATAAAAATAAAAGAAAAACTTAAACCTAAAAAATAAACCTTAAATAAAAATCTAAAAATAAATAAAAAATAAAACCTAAAGCCTAAACTAAAAAAAAAAACCTAAACCTAAAATAAAAATAAAATAAATAAAATAAAATAGACCTAAACCTAAACTAAACTAAATAAACTAAAATAAATAAAACCTAAACCTAATCCTTAAATAAACTAAACCTAAACCAAAACCTAAACTAAAAAAATAAAACCTAAAAATAAAACTAAAATAAAAACCTAAAACTTAAACATAAAAATATAAAATAAAAACCTAAACCTAATCCTAAAAATTAAAAATAAAACACAAACCCAAAAAATAAACTAAAAATATAACTCAACTAAAAAATTAACCTAAACCCAAACCTAAACCTAAAAAATAAACTAAAATAAAAAACCTAGCCTAAAATAAAGAAACTTAACTAAATAAAAATAAAAGATAAACCTAATTAACAATAAAAAATAAAATAAACTAAAATAAATAAAAGTTAAAATAACTAAACTAAATAAACTTAAACATACTAGTTTACTTAATTTTTAAAAGAAACCATAATCCCTAAATCCTAAACCATAAACCCTAAATCTACAACTCTAAACCCTAAACCCTAAACCCTTAAAAACCCTAAACCCTAAACCCTAATCCCTAATCCCTAAGACTAAACCCTAAACCCTAAACTCTAAAAGAATAAACCTTAAAACCTTAAATCGTAAACCCTAAACCCTAAACCCTAAACACTAAACCTTAAGCCCTAACCCTAATCCCTAAAACCTAAACCCCGAACCCTAAAACTAATCCTAAAGTAACTAAATAAATTTAAAAATAAACCTAAACCCTAAAACTTAATAAACCTAAACCTAAACTTAAGCTCAAAGAATGGGCAAAACCTTCATGGCAGGAACATCACTCCAACAGCAACTAGTGGAGGCAAAGGTAAAGGTGGAGATTATCATAGGTGGTGGGATCCTGGGTGCTTGGATATGGAGGTGGTGGTCGAGAAGTGGTTGGAGGCATGGGAGTGATGGGTTATGGTGGTGGTGAGGAGAGATCGAGACATGGCAGATCCCGCTACTCAAAAGACGGGGTGGTTCTATGGGAGGGGAGGAGCTTGCTGATCATCTATGGATTTTGATTTGCTCTATGGGTGTTAATTTTCATTTATGTCATCGCCAGGTGTCTTAGAAAACTTGGGGTGCTACTTAGTTGATGAAATTGAAAAGAAGAAATGTTGAATCTAAATTGATTCTCTATTAAATAAAAACTTGAAACCCTAAATTGAAACTTAAACCCTAAACCTAAAACCTTAGTCCTAAACCCTAAACCCTAAACCTTAAACCATAAACTAACTTTAAACCCTAATCCCTAAAAAGTTAAAAACCTAAACCTAAACAAAATAAAACATAAAAATAAAATAAATAAATAAAATATAAACCAAAATAAAATAATAAAATAAACAAAAAGCTAAACCTAAAAAGAAAATAAAATAATAAATAAAAACTAAACAAAAAATAAATAAAACCTAAACTAAACTAAAAAATTAAAAAACCTAAATAAAAAAAACTAAGCATAAAATAAAAATAAAATAAACCTGAAATAATATAAATTAAAAAGTAAATAAAAACCAAAACTTAAAAAATAATTCTAAAATTAAAACTTAAAATAAATAAAATCAAAACCTAAACCTAAAAAAAATAATTAAACATAAAAGAAAAATAAAATAAACCTAAACCTAAACTAAAATAAACTAAATTAAAATAAATAAAGCATAAACCTAAACCTATACTAAATAAAATAAATTAAACTAAAAATAAACCTGAACCTAAACTAAAATAATAAATCCTAAAAATCTACCTAAAAAAAACCTAAAACCTAAATCTAGAAAATAAAAAAAAAACTCAACTAAAAAATAAACCTAAACCTAATAATTAAACCAAAATAAAAAACCAAAACTAAAATGAATAAAATTAAAATAAATAAACTAAACTAAATAAAATTAAAAAATAAACCAAAATAAAATAAAATATAAAATAAACTCAAATAAATAAAAAGTAAACTAAATAAATCTAAACCTACTAGTTTACTTAATTTAGAAAAAAGCCCTAAACCTGAAATCCTAAACCCTAAACCCAAAATCCTAAACCCAAAATCCTAAACCCTAAACCCTAAAATTAACCCTAAACCCAAAACACTAAACCTACAACCCGAAACCCTAAACCCTAAACCCTAAACCCTAAACCCTAAACTAAACACTTAAACCTAAACCCTAAACCCTAAACTATAAACCCTGAAACCCTAAACTCTAATCCCTAAACCCTAAACCCTAAACCCCTAAACCCTAAAATCTAAAACCCTAAACCCTAAAACCTATAACCTAGCAATACGTAACTGAACGAAGTATTAAACCCTAAACCCTAGAATGGATGGAACCCACACTCAGGAGGTGGTTATGATGGGAATTGGAGAAAATAAAGAATGGTCGATCCGATCTGCTGCTTATGGAACTATGTCTTTACAGTAGAGATGATTTTACTTATCTAGGATTTTTGATTTTCTCTATGGATGCTCATTTTTTATTTATGTCATCGCTTGTGTCTTAGAAAACTTGGGGTGCTACTTGATTGATGAAACCAAAAAAAAGAAATGTTGAATATGAATTTGTTCTCTGTTAAAAAAATCTTAACTTTAAACCCTAAACCTTACCTAAACCTTAAACCTAAAACAGAAACCCAAAACCTTAAACCCTAAATCCTAAATCCTAAAAACCCTAAACCCTAAAACCATAAACCATAAACCCTAAAATCTATAACTCTAAATAGTGAACCCTAAAACCTTAAACCATAAACCCTAAAATCTACAACCCTAAACCCTAAACCCCAAATCCTAAACTATAAACTCTAAACACTAAACTCACCTTAAACCCTAAACTCTAACCCTAAACCCTAAATTCTAAACCTTGAATAAAGATGTCATTAGGAGTAGATCTAATTAATGACCTAATCATCACATAGTTATGGTAGCTAAAGAAAATGTCTTCAAGACTTTCCCTTGACAATTAGAGATTTAAATACCCTAAATCATATTGTAATACAATATATTATAATATAATGTAGCATCATATATTTGAGCATGTAGTGATGTGTTTTTGGATGTTATAAGATGTATTGAAATGTTTTAGTATATTATGGTATTGTGCCCTATAGTCTATATTAAAATAAATCATAAAACCTAAACCTAAAGTAACTAAATAAATTAAAAAAATAACCTAAACCCTAAAACCTAATAAACTTTAACCTAAAGCTAAACACTTAAAATGGGTAGAACGTTGACGGCAGGAAAATTATCGTCAACCAGGCTTAGTCTAGATCTAACGGTGGAGGCGAATGCGAAGGCGATGGTAATCGCAGTGGTGGCGAAGGATCTGGAGGTGCTGGTGGACATGAAAGTGGTGGTTGGATCTATGGTGTGTATGGAGGTGGGAGGAGTGTTGGATGATAAAGCCATTGTGGTGGCGTAGGGAGAGATCGAAGACATGATGGTGGATCCTGCTACTCTAGAGGCCAAGGTGGTTCTAGTGGGAACCGAAGAAATTAAAGAATGGTCGATCTGATCTGATACTTTTGGAACTGTGTCGTTATAGTAGAGACAATTTTAGTTTTCTAGGGCTTTTGATTTTCTCTATGCGTGCTCATTTTTGATCTATGTCATCATTAGTGTCTTAGAAAACTTGATGTGTTACTTGGTTGATGAAATCAAAAATAAGAAATGTTTAATATGAATTTATTCTTTGTTAAAATAAAAAACTAAAAACCTGAAAGACAAAACTAAAACTTGAACCCTAAATCTAAAACTTAAACTGTAAACCCTAAACCTTAAACCCTAAACCATAAAAACCCTAAACCCTAAACCCTAAATACTAAACCCTCAAATCCTAAACCCTAAACCTTAAATACTAAAACCTAAACCATAAACCATAAACCCTAAACCATAAACCCTAAATCCCAAACACTAAACCTTAAACCCTAAACCCTGAACCCTAAACTTACCCTAAACCCTAAACCCTAAAGAGCCAAAAACCTAAAGCTAAACTAAATAAAACCTAGAAACAAAATAAATAAATACTCCTAAACCAAAAAAAATTTAAAAAAATAAAATATAAAAAAGCAAAAACTAAAACCTAAACCTAAACCTAAAAGGAAAAAAATTAAACTAAAAATAAATAAATAAAATCTAAATTAAAATAAAAATAAAACCTAAAATATAATAATAACTAAATAAAATAAAATAAAATAAACCTAAAATAAAATAAAATAAAACTTAGATAAAATAAAATAAAATAAACCTAAATAAAATAAAAAAAATAACCTAAAATAAATAAAACAATAAACTAAATATACATAAACCTACTAGTTTAGTTAATTAAAAAAAAATAAAAAATAAAAACCCAAAAAAATAAAAATAAAAACCCTAACCCTAAACCCTAAATCCTAAACCCTAAAACCCAAAACCCTAAACCTTAAACCCTAAACCCTAAACCCTAAAACCTACAACCCTAAACCCCAAAACCTAAAACATAAACCCTAAACCCTAAACCCAAAAAACTAAAAAAACTAAACCTAGACTAAATAAAACCTAAATAAAAGTAAATTCAAAACCTAAACCTAAATAAAATAAAATAAAATAAAAACCTAAACTAAAACTTAAACCTAAACCTAAAACTAACTTAAACTTAAAAATAAAATAACAAAGAAATTTAAAACTAAAATATAATAAATTAAATAAAAACCAAATCTAAGCTAAAAAAAATAAAATAATCAAAAAGATAAAAAAAATTAAATAATATAAAAACAAAACATAAAATGGAAATAAAATAAAGTAAAATAAAAACTAAATAGAAACCTAAACCTAAAATAAATAAAATAAAATAAACTTAAAACCAAAACTAAAAGAAATAAAACCTAAGCTTTTAACTAAATAAAATAAACTAAACTAAAAATAAACCTAAACCTAAACTAAAAAAGAAAACAAAAAAATAAACATAAAATAAAAACCTAAAGCCTAAACCTAATAAATAAAATAAAAACTTAAACCTAAACCAAAAAATAAAAAATAAAACCTAAACCTAAAAAATAAAATAAAAATAAAACTAAACTAAAAAATAAAGATAAACATAAATCTAAACCTAAAAAATAAGCTAAAGTAAAAAACCTAAACTAAAAAAAATAAACCTAAAATAATTAAACTCAACTAAATAAAAAAAAAACCTAAGTAAAAGTAAAAATGAAAATAAACCAAACAAACCTAAACCTACTGATTTTTTAAATTTAAAAAAAAAAACTCCCTAAACCTTAAACCTTAAACCCTAAACCCTAAATCCAAAACACTGAGCCATAAACTACAATGCTAAACCTACAACCCTAGACCCTAAACCATAAACTAACCCTAATCCTTAAACCCTAAACCCTAAACCCTAAATAAAATAAATAAATAAAAAAAGAAACCCTAACCCTAAACCCTAAAGCTAAACCTAACCCCTAAACCCTAAACATACCCTAAACCCTAAAGCCCAAATAAAAAAAATAAAATGAAAATAAGAGGCCCTAACCCTAAACCCTAAACCCTAAAACTAACCCTAAACCCTAAACCCTAAACCCTAAACCTATAACCTTAAGCCCTAAAATCCTAAACCCTAAACACTAAACCCTAAAACCCATAACCCTAAACCCTAAACTCTAAACCTTAAACCCTAAACCCTAAACCCTAAACTCTAAACCTTCAACCCTAAACCCTTCAAACCTAAAAACCTAAACCTAAACTAAATAAAACCTAAAAATAAAATAAATAAAAAATCATAAACTTAAATAAGATAAAAAAACTGAAATTAAAACCTAAACATAGACCTAAACCTAAACCAAAAAAAAAATAAAAAATAAAAAATAAAAAATGAAACTATAATAAAATAAATAAAAATGTAAACTAAGCTAAAAAGATAAAATAAACCTAAAAAATCCAAAAAAAATAAAACCTAAAAATTAATAAAAATAAAATAAAATAAACACTAAAAAAAACCTAAACCTAAAAAATAAACCTTAAAATAAAGAAAAACATAAACCCTAAACTAAATAAAATAAAATATACTAAAAATAAACCCAAACCTAAACTAAAAAAATGAAAACCTAAAACCTAAACTTAAAAAATAAATAAATACCTGAAGCTAAATGTAAAAATAAAAAATAAAACCTAAAACCTAAACATAAAAAATAAAACAAAAGTAAAATGCATCTAAAAAATAAACCTAAACCTAAACCTAAACCTAAACCTAAAAAATAAACTAAAAAAATACCTAAACTAAAATAAATAAACCTAAAATAAATAAGCTAAACTAAATGAAAATAAAAAATAAACCTAAATGAAAATAAAAAAGATGTATACTATAATTTTAAATAAATAAACTAAACTAAACATACTAAACAAACCTAAACCTACCGGTTTACTTAATTTTAAAAAAAAACCTTAAAACCTAAATCCTAAGACATAAACCCTAAACCCTAATACCTAAACCCTAAAAAACTCTAAACCCTAAACATTAACTTTAAACGCTCAACTCTAAAAGCATAAACCCAAAAACCCTAAACCCTAAACCCTAAACCCTAAACTAACCCTAAGAAAACCTTAAACCCTAAAGCATAAACACTAAACCCTTAACCCTAAACCCTAAAGCCTAACCCTAAACCCTAAACTTTAAAAGCATACAACATAAAATCTTAAACCATAAGCCCTGAACGCTAAACCCTAAACCCAAAAACCTAACCCTAAACCCTGAAACCTAAACCCCAAACCCTAAACCTAAACTTAAAGTAACTAAATAAATTAAAAAAAATAAACTTAAACCCTAAAACCTAATAAACGAAAACCTAAACCTAAACCCTAAGAATGGGCAGAACCTAAACATAAACAACCAGGCTCAGTATAGATCTCATAGTGGAGGCGAAGGCGGAGGTGACAATTATCATAGTTGTGGTGGAGGATCTGGAGGTGATGGTCGATATGGAGGTAGTGGTCAGAGCAGTGGTGGTTATGGAAGCGGGAGGAGCGACGGAGGTTATAGTCCTGGTGGTGCTGGAGGGAGAGATTGGGGATATGATTATGGATCCTGTATTTGAGAGGCTGGTGTAGTTCTGATGGGAACTGGAGAAACTGAAGAACGGCCAATCCTAAAAACCTAAAAACCTAAAACTAAAAATAAGATAAATAAAGAAAACTAAAGCTAAATATAATAAAATAAAATAAAAAGCTAAACTAAAACCTAAACCTAAACCTAAACATAAACCTAAACCTAATATATATATATATATATATATAAACTAAAATAAAATAAACCTAAAAAAACCTCAATAAAATAAAATAAACCTAAAATAAAATAAAATAAAATTTAAATAAAAATATAAACCTAAAAAATAAACCTAAAAATAAAACATAAAAATGAATAAAAAATAAAACCTAAACCATAAACTAAATAAAAAACCTAAACCTAAGGTAAATAAGGTAAAATAAACTAAAACCTAAACTAAAATAAATAAAACCCAAACCTAAAACTAAATCAAACAAAACCAAAACCCTAAACTAAATAAAATAAAATAAACTAAAAATAAACCTAAACCTAGACTAAAAAATAAAACTTAAAAATAAACCTAAAATAAAAACATAAAACCTTAACCTAAAATAATAAAATAAAAACATAAACATAAACCTAAAAATAAAAAATAAAATCTAAACCTAAAAATAAAATAAAAATAAAACTGAACTAAAAAATAAACATAAACCTAAACCTAAACCTAAAAAATAAACCGAAATAAAAAATGTAAACTAAAATAAATATACCTAAAATAAATAAAGAAAACTAAATAAAAATAAAAAATAAACCTAAATAAAAATAAAAAATAAAATAAAATAACTTAAACCTATTGGTTTTCTTAATGTTTTTTTTAAAAACCTATACCCTAAGCCCTATACCCTAAACCCTAAATCCTAAAACCGTAAACCCTAAACCCTAAATGCTAAAACTAACCCTAAACCCTAAACCTACAACCCTAAACCCTAAACTAACCATAAACCCTAAACACTAAATAAAAAATATAAAAAATATAAAAAAACACTAACCCTAAACCTTAAACCCTAAACCCTAAAGCCTAAAACCCTAAATATTAAACCCTAAACCCTAAAACCTACAACCTTAAAACCTAAGAAGCTAAAAACCTAAACCTAAACTAAATAAAACCTAAAATTAAAATAAAAAAATAAAAACCTAAACTAAAATAAAATAAAAATAAAATAAAGTTAAAACATAAACTAAAACCTAAAGCTAAATCTAAACCTTAAAGAAAAGAAAATAAAATAAAACTAATTTAAAATAGAATAAATAAAAACCTAAACTAAACTAAAATTAAAAACCTAAATATAATAAAAACTAAAAATAAAATAAAAATAAAATAATCCTAAAATAAAATAAAATTAAAACTAAATTGAAACCTAAACCTTAAAAAAGCCTAGAAATAAATAAAAAATAAAACCTAAACCCTAAACTAAAAAAAACTTTAACCTAAAATAAAAATATAATAAACCTAAAATCAAAATAAAATAAATAAAGCCTAAACCTAACCTAAAATAAACTAAACATAAACCTAAAGATAAATTAAATAAAATAAAATAAACTTAAAATAAACCTAAACTTAATCTAAAAAATTAAACCTAAAATAAAAACCTAAAATGAAAACCTATAGAAATAAAATCAAAACCTAAACCTAAAAAATAAAATAAAAAAAACTAGACTAAAAAATAAACCTAAACCTAAACCTAAAACTAAACCTAAAAAAAAACAAACTAAAATAAAACCTATTCTAAAATAAATAAACCTAAAATAAATGAACTTAAATAAAAAATAAAAATATACCAAAATATAAATATAAAATAAAATAAACTTAAATAAATAAAACATAAATTAAATAAACCTAAACTTACTAGTTTACTTAATTTTTTTTAAAAAATTATAATCCTTATATCCAAAATCCTAAACCGTAAACTCTAAACTGTAAAATACACTAAATCCTATACCCTAAACCGTAATCCTAAACCCAAAACCCAAAAAACATAAACCCTAAAAGCCAAAACCCAAAAACCTATTCTAAAATAAATAAACCTAAAATAAATGAACTAAGCTAAATAAAAAATAAAAATATACCAAAATATAAATATAAAATAAAATAAATTTAAATAAATTAAAAATAAACTAAATAAACCTAAACCTACTAGTTTACTTAATATTTTTTTTAAAAAATATAATCCCTAAATCCTAAATCCTAAACCCAAAACTCTAAACTGTAAAATACACTATAACCCTAAACCCTAAACCCTAATCCTAAACCCTAAACTTTAAACCCTAAACCCTAAATCCTAACCCTAAACCCTAAACCCTAAACCCTAAACCCTAAACCCTAAACCTAAACAAAATAAAAACCTAAACTAAACTAAAAAAATAAAAAACCTAAATAAAATAAAAAATAAACCTAAAATAAAATAAAAGAAAAACTAAATAAAAACCTAAACCTAAAAAATAAACATAAAAATAAAGAACAAATAAAACCTAAATCCTAAACTAAAAAAAATAACTTAAACCTAAAATAAAAATAAAATAAACCTAAACTAAAATTAACTAAACTAGATAAATCCTAAACCTAAACCTAAAAAAACCTAAACCTACACCAAAACCTAAACTAAATAAAATAAAATAAACTTAAAATAAACCTAAACCTAAACTAAAAAATAACACTAAAAATTAAACCTAAAATAGAATCCTAAAACCTAAACCTAAAAAAATAAAATAAAAACCTACACCCAAACCTAAAAATAAAAGATAATACTTAAACCAAAAATATAAAATAAAAATAAAACTTAACTAAAAAGTAAACATGAACCTAAATGTAAACTGAAAAAATAAACTAAAATAAGAACCTAATCTAAAATAAATGAATAAACAAAACTAAATAAAAATAAATGAAAATAAAAATAAAAAATAAAATGAACTAAAATAAATAAAAGATAAACTACATAAACCTAAACCTACCATTTTACTTAATTTTGAAAAATAAAAAAAAATAAAAAAAGAATAGAAAAAAAAAACCCTAACCCTATACCTTAAACCATAAACCCTAAACTTATAGCCCTAAACGTATAACACGAAACCATAAAACCCTAAACCCCAACCCTAAACCCTAAACCCTAAGCCTTAAAACCTAAACCCTAAAACCTAAACCCTAAAACCCTAAACCCTAAACACTAAACTCTATTAAAAAAAATTTAAGCCATAAACCTTAAACCCTAAACCCTAAACCATAAACTAAAACCTAAGTCCTAAACCTGAAACCTAAACCCTAAACCCTAAAACTTAAAAACCCTGCCCTAAACACTAAATCCAAAACCCAAAACCCAAAATCCTAAAACCCTAAACCATAAACCTTATACAACCTTAAAACCTAAACCTAAATAAGAAAATAAAATAAAATTAAATAAAAGTTGAAACTAAAACATAAAGCTAAACCTAAACCTAAACCTAAAAATAAAATAAAAAAGAAAATAAAAACAAAATTTAAATAAAATAAATAAAAACCTAAACTAAATAACAAAATAAAACAAACCTAAAAATAAAAACTAAACCTAAAATAAAAATAAAATAAACCTAAGATAAAAAAGAATAAAAACTAAATAAAAACCTAAACCTAAAAAATAAACCAAAAAATAAAACCTAAAAAGCAAATAAAATACAACCCCTAAACCCTAAGCAAATAAAAGCTAAACCTAAAATAAAAATAAAATAAACAAAATAAAATAAACATAAACCTAAATTAAAATAAACTAAACTAAAATAAATAAAGCTTAAACTTAAACCTTAAGTAAACTAAACCTAAACCTAAAGATAAACTAAATAAAATAAAATAAACTAAAAATAAACTTAACCCTAAACTAAAAATTAAAAAATTAAAAAAACATAAAATAACAACCTGAAACCTAAACCTAAAAAAATAAAATAAAAACCTAAACATAAACCTAAACCTAAAAAATAAAATAAAAATAAAACTAAACTAAAAAATAAACATAAAAAATAAACTAAAAAAAACTTAAACTAAAATAAATAAATTAAACTAAATAAAATTAAATAAAAACCTAAACTAAACTACAAAAACATAAATAAAATAAAAAATAAACCCAAAATAAAAAAAATAGAAACTAAGTAAAAACCTAAACCTAAAAAATAAACCTAAAAATAAATAAAAAATAAAACCTAAAATAAACTAAACCTACACCTAAACCTAAACTTAAAATAAACTAAACCTACACCTAAACCTAAACTAAATAAAATAAAATAAACTTAAAATAAACAAAAACCTAAACTAAAAAATAAAACTGAAAAGTAAACCTAAAATAGAATCAGAAACCTAAACCTAAGAAAATAAAATAAAAATCTACACGCAAACCTAAAAATAAAAAATAATACTTAAACCAAAAAATTAAAATAAAAACAAAACTAAACTAAAAAGTAAACCTGAACCTAAATGTAAACCTAATAAATAAACTAAAATAAAAACCTAAAGTAAAATAAATAAATAAATAAAACTAAATAAAAAAATGTAAATAAAAAAAAAAATAAAATGAACTAAAATAAATAAAAAATAAACTACATAAACCTAAACCTACCATTTTACTTAATTTTCAAAAATAAACAAAATTAAAAAAGAATAGAAAAAAAAACCTTAACCCTAAACCTTATATCATAACCCTAAACTTATAACCCTAAACCTACAACCCTAAACCCTAAAACTCTAAACCCCTAAACCCTAAACCATAAAGCCTAAGCCTTAAAACCTAAACCCTAAAACCTAAACCCTAAAACCCTAAACACTAAACACTAAACCCTAAACCCTAAACTCTATTAAAAAAACCTTAAACTATAAACCTTAAACCCTACACCATAAACTAAAACCTAAGTCCTAAACCTGAATCCTAAACCCTAAACCCTAAACCTTAAATACCTTTCCCTAAACACTAAACCCAAAACCCAAAATCCTAAAACCCTAGACCATAAACCTTATACAACCTTAAAACCTAAACCTAAATAAGAAAATAAAATAAAATTAAATAAAAGTTGAAACTAAAACCAAACCTAAACCTAAACATAAAAATAAAAAATAAAAGAACTTAAAAACTAAAATAAAATAAAAAAATAAAAACCTAAACTAAATTACAAAATAAAACAAAACTAAAAATAAAAACTAAACCTAAAATAAAAATAAAATAAACCTAAGATAAAAAAAAATAAAAACTAAATAAAAACCTAAACCTAAAAAATAAACCAAAAAATAAACCAAAAAATAAATAAAATATAACACCTAAACCATAAACTAAAAAAAGCTAAACCTAAAATAAAATAAAAAAACTAAAATAAAATAAACCTAAACCTGAACTAAAATAAATTAAACTAAAACAAATAAAGCTTAAACCTAAACCTTAAATAAACTAAACCTAAAACTAAACCTAAACTAAATAAAATAAAATAAACTAAAAATAAACCTATGCCTAAACTAATAATAAAAAAATAAAAAAAATTTAAAATAATAACCCAAAACCTAAACCTAAATACATAAAATAAAAACCTAAACATAAACCTAAACCTAAAAACTGAAATAAAAATAAAACTGAACTAAAAAAATAAATCTAAACATAAACTTAAACCTAAAAAATAAATAAAAATAAAAAAAATTGAACTAAAATAAATAAACTAAACTTACTAAAAATAAAAATAATCCTAATTAAAAATTAAAAATAAAATAAGCTGAAATAAAAAAATAAACTAAATAAACAAAATAAACATAAACCTACCATTTTACTTAATTATTTTTTTAAAAAAACCTAAAGCATAAACTAAAAAATCAAATCCAGAAATAAACCTAAGAATAAAAAACCTAAATAAAATAAAAACTAAACATAAAATTAAAGAAAAAAAATCTAAAATAAAATAAAAACTAGATAAAATTCTAAGCCTAAAAAATAAAACCCAAAAATAAATAAAATAACCTAAACCTAAAATAAAATTAAAATAAACAAAATAAAACAAACCTAAACCTTAACTAAAATAAACCAAACTAAAATAATTATAATCTAAACCTAAACCTAAACTGAATAAAATAAAACACAAATCTAAACTAAAAGATAAAACCTAAAAATAAACCTAATTAAAAAACTAAAACTTAAACTTAAAAGAATAAAATAAAAACCTAAACCTAAACCTAAGCCTAAAAATAAAAAATAAAACCTTAGCCTAAACCTAAACTTGAAAATAAACTAAAATAAAAAAACAAAACTAAAATAAATAAACTAAATAAACAAAATAAAATAAATAAACATAAACCTATCACCTTACTTAATTTAAAAAAAAAAACTCTAAACCCTAAGCTAAACCTAAAGCATAAACCCTAAACCCTAAAAACCCTAAATCCTAAAGCCAAAAGACTAAACCCTAATCCCAAAACCCTAATCTTTAATCTTAAATTCTAAAACCTTAAACCCTAAAGCTAAACCATACCCAAATCTACACCCTGCCTTAGGCAGGATCACTAAAACATAAAACCTAAAAAATAAATTAAATAAAATGTAAAAATAATATATAAAAAAACCTAAACATAAATAATAAAATAATAAAATAAAACTTAAACTAAAACCTAATCCTAAACCTAAAAAAAATAAACTAGAAAAAAACTACTAAAATAAAATAAATCAAAACCTAAACTAAACCTAAAAATGAAATAAACCTAAGAATAAAAACCTAAATAAAATAAAACCAAATAACCAAAAATAAAATATAATAAAAACTAAATAAAAATAAACCTAAAAATAAAACCTAAAAATATATAAATAAAACATAAACCCTAAACTAAAAAAAATCTAAACCTAAAATAAAAATAAAATAAACAAAATAAAATTAAACCTAAACCTAAACTAAAATAAATAAAACCTAAGCCTTAGATAAACTAAACCTAAACCATTTACTAAATAAAATCAAATAAACTAAAAATAAACCTAAACCTAAACTATAAAATAAAACCTAAAGTAAACCTAAAATAAAACCTGGGTGTGAGCCTAAAAATAAATAGAACTAAAAAATAAAAAAAAAAAATAAACCTAAACCACAAAATAAAATAAAATATAACTAAGCTAAAAAAAAAACTAAACTTAAACCTAAAAGATGTTCTAAAGATAAAACCTAAATAAAATAAAATAAACTAGGCTAAATAAAATAAAATAATCCTAAAATAAAATAAACTAAATAAACTCACGGACCTAATGGTTTGATTAATTTTTTTATAAAACATAAATGCTTAAACCTAAACCCCAAGGCCCTAGGCGCTAAATCCTAGGTTTAGATCTTGAAACAGGCCCTAGGCCACTAGGCAGATAGGCCCTGTAGCCCTGACCCTGGGCGGAGGCCCTGGGCCACTAGGCCATGAGCATGCGTTAGGCCCCTGACTGACCTAGCCATGGGCCATGGGCCAAAAACTGAGCCCTAAGGCTGAGCCCTGAGCGCTGATCCAGGCCTGAGCCTTAGTCAGGCTGTGTCATCAGGCTGAAGCTAGGCCCTGGCTATGGGCCCAGCAGGCCCTGGGCCCTGGACCTGCAAGGTTAAGGCCCTGAGCCTAGGCCCCTGGGCCGGAGCCCTGGGCCGGCCCTGACACTAAATCTTATGGCCTAAACTGGGCCACTGGGCCCTAACCCTAAACTGAGCCTGGGCCTAAATCCAACCCTGGGCCAAAACCTAAACAAAACTATGTCTAAACCTAAACTAAATGCTAAGCAGCTAAATCTAAGCGACCCTAAACCTAAACTAAAACCCATACTCTAAACCCTTGAAATTGAAACTTGATAACCCAAATTCTCTCATGCGGTGCTATGGCGATTTCATTTCCCCTTCATCGGTGCATCCCCGTCTCATATTTTTGGTGGATCCTTCATCATTCTAGACCATTTTCAAGGGCCTTTCGAATCTCTAGCCGCTCTCATAATGTGTCTCTTCTAAATATGGCTGTGGCCTAGAACCCACAGATTACATCTCCCAATTCAAATGATCCAGTTAGGGCATCTGATTTTTTAGGGATTTTTGAACACAATGCCATTCATGTTATTAAATCCTTTAAGGATTCACTTTCTGGTAAGAGCTCTACCTCTTCTAACTCGATGAATATGCTTTTGACTTTTTTTTCAAGGTATGCCTGCAATCATATGTTCAGATCTTGATGTTGAAAAGATTACAAAACCTTTTGAATTTACTTTGGTTGGAAAATTTTTAAACCATATTCATTCAACACAAATAATTTGGATTATTCAAGGGTTTTCATCGATCTTATTTTGTCTTTAAGCCAAATGCATTTGTTGAAGTGGTCTCCCCTTTTGATATAAAGGATGAATCATTGTTCTTGTGTGGTTAGCTCTTCCAAATATGAGAATCCATTATGTTGCCCACCAGGTTTTATTTACTATCGGGGCTTTTCGGTCCTCAAATCGATCAGCACAATCTGACGTCCTCTTTGCTCATATATTGGTTGAACTTGACATATCTAAAAAAAATCCTAAGGTGGTTTGGATTGGATCTAAAAAGTTTGGTTATTTTTAAAAGGTCGAATTTAAAAATTTCCTGGTTTTCTGTTCCCATTGCAAGATACAAGGTTATCATAATTTGAAGTGTTTTGAATGGTATAATTTCTTCCCCTAGTTCCAAGATTGATCTTCATTCTAATCCAACTTTGTAACAAAATGCTAATTTGGAAGAGAGGGAAGTTATGATTCGAGACATTCTTATTGATCCTTATCATATTAATAATATTTCTAATCAATCTCTATCTGATAATGACACTTTGCATAAAAATAAAAAATTCCAAATTGTCTGAAAAAGAAAACTAAAAACTCTAAGATGCAACCTACTACTATATCTAAATCTACTTGATCTAGATCATCTTCACATAAATAATGTGTTGTTTCAATTTTTGGCTTAGGAGAGGATTTCTTATTCCTTCTCTCTCTCTCTCTCTCTCTTTATTATTAGCCTTTAATTTCCTTTTACAATTTTCTTTATGTTTACTTCTCTTATTTGGAATGTTAAAGGGATTGGTACCCTCACTATTCATAATTGTATAAGAAATCTTAACAGAATTAACAATATCTCTTTACTTATTGTAATTGAACCTCTTATACATGCTGATAAAATCAATCATGCTGCTAGAATGCCTTGCTTTAGTATTTTTGTTCTCTAACATTAGTAATAAAATTTGGTTCTTTTGGAATAACTTCTTAAATGTTTTAATTATAGATGATCTACAATAATCTGTCAATGCTCAAATTTGTTTTGGTGACTCTTGTGTGTTGGGCACTTTTATTTATGCTTCTTGCAATAGAGCTGGTTGAAATGTTCTTTAGGAGAATTTGAGAAGTTTTGCTCTTTCTGTTAACAAGCCTTGCTATGGTTGGAGGTGATTTCAACACTATTCTGTATTCTTCAGAAAGAAGGGGTGGTTTCTCTCCTAATATTCATTATATGGAAGAATTTTCTAATTTAATTTCTGATTGCAATCTTATTGACATTGGTTTTAAAGGCTCTAATTATACTTGGCAAAAGTCTAAGCTCTGGAAACATTTAGAAGGAATTCTTTTCAACTCTCATTAGATTAATCAATGACCTCTTACCTTTGTTCACTATTTTAGTAGAACTTTATCATCATGCCCCACTTTTCGTTAGTAATAAAGAAAAGTCTAAAATATTAAACATCTTGCCCTCTTTCAGATTTCAAAATATGTGGATTTAGCATCTGGATTTTCTTAAAGTGATGCCCATTAGTTGGATTGCCACTTTACACCCTGATAATTCGATTAGGGGTATGAATAGATTATGGTTTAAGCTTAAAAGGCTCAAACAAAATCTAGTTTGGTGGAAGAAACATTATTTTAATAAATCTTTTTGATAATATAAAAAACATGGAACTTTTGGTTTGTGATCTTGAAATGCTATTTTGACAGACTCTTCTAAGCTTAAGGATTTGAAAGAAGCTAATGACAAACTTGTTAATTATCAAAATATGTAAGAGACCTATTGGTGGAAAAAAGCTACTAGTATACATATTGTTGATAGGGACAGAATACTAGGTATTTTCATGCTTTATTTATTAAAATAAGAGCTATAAATTATATCCAAAAAATAAAAAATGATAATGGAGAGTGGATCACTGATATTAATGTTATTAAAGATTACATTAACCACTCTAGAAATATGCTTAATAAAAGCTAGTCTTATGAAGCTATTTGTAATTCGCATTTGATCCCCTCTATTATTATCAATGATGATAATCACTATCTTATTAGGTTGCCTACTAAATATGAGATTGGTAAAGCTCTCAATAGCATGAACATTAATTCTGTTGATGGTTTGGAGGGTATACTACTCAATTGTTTCAAAATTATTGGTCTACTATTAAGCACGACTTAATCAATGTTATTATTGATTTCTATGTTGGTAATCCTCTCCTTAAATATTTTTCAAGCACTTCCATTGTTATCATACCTAAAAAAGATAATTCAGATTCTTGGAGTGATTTCAGACTTATTAGACTTTGCACTTTCTTTAATAAATTGATTTATAAAATTCTTGCTGACAGACTTAGTCCTTTATTTCAAAAAATTATCTCTCTCAACCAAACTAGTTTTGTTAGATGGAGATCTATATCTGATAACATTCTTTTTGCTCAAGAGCTTATTCATGATTTAGATGTTCCAACTATAGGTGGTAACATTTTTTTTAAATTAAATATTTTTAAGCCTTTGATAATATCTCTTGAGATTTCCTTTTAAATATCCTGTATTTATTTGGTTTCTCTACTAATTTTATTAACCTTACTAAAATTGTATTAATAATGCTTGATTTTTTATTCTTTTTAATGTTGAAGCTTTAGGATTCTTTCCTTCTTCTCATGGATTGAGACAAGGAGATCCTTTGTCCCCTTCTTCATTTATTATTGCTGCGAAATACTATTCTAGGATTTTAAATGATTTATTCAATAACAATCTGATTGTGTACTTTAGAACTCTTGGTGGCATCTTAGTTTCTCATCATAGCTTTGTTGATGATTTCATTATCTTTTGTAATGCTTCTTTTCGTCATATCAAAAGACTTAAGAAATTTTTAAATAATTTCTTGTAGAGAAAGTGGTCTTTCTTTAAATGAAAGCAAGAGCTGCTTTATTACCTCCTCTAAAATTTTTAATAAAAAAATCAATCATAACTTAATAATCACTAACTTTAAACACCAACAACTCCCAATTAAATATCTGGGTTCTCCTCCTTTCAAAGGCCAAAAAAGATCTCATCTTTTTGATGAGCTTATCCAAAAAATTTCTAATAAAATTTTAATGTGAGAATTTCACTTACTTTCTTTTGGTGGCAGGCTTACTTTCATTAAGAGTAAACGTAAAATAAAACCTAAAAGTAAAACTAAAATAAAAACCTAGAATGTAAACCTAAAAAAATAATTAGAAACCTAAACCTAAACCTAAAAATAAAAAATTAACCTAAACCTAAAAAATAAAATAAAATATAACTAAGCTAAAAAATAAACATAAAACTTAACTTAAACCTAAAAGATAAACTAACATGAAAAATGAAAACTAAAACAAATAAACTAAACTAAATAAAATAAAAAAATTAAACCTAAATAAAATATAAAATAAACTAAATAAACTTGAACCTAAATTAATTGTTAAAAAACTTTTGAATTGAACAAAAATCCTACCCTACCAAACTGACCCCAAAACCCAAAATATTGTAACACTATCCTAATTTAAATCCTCAAACCCTGACCTAAATTAAAACCCTGGGCCACTGACCTCCCTCCCTCCCTCCCTAAAAGGCTTTCCTACTAATGAGCCCTCCATTAGCCACTATAACTGATACCCTGGGCCACTGACTATCTCTCTACTACCTCCTCCACTATCATCTTCCACTACCTATCTGACTCCCTACTTTCAACCCACCTATAACCCAAAACTACTTATAAACCAAACTTAAACTGAAACCTAAATCCAACCAAACTCTAAACAAAATCTACCTAAACTAACCTAAATCTAAACTTGAACCCTAAATCTAAACTAAAACCTAAACTTTAAACCCTAGAAATCAAAACCTTATAACCCTAGTTCTCTCATGCGGTGCTATGGTGATTTCATTTTCCCTTCATCGGTGCATCCCCGTCTCATGTTTTTGGTGGATCCTTCATCATTCTAGACCATTTTCAAGAGCCTTTTAAATCTCTAGCCACTCTCGTAATGAGTCTCTTCTAAATATGGTTGTGGTGACCTAGAACCCACAGATTACATCTCCTAATTCGAATGATCCAGTTAGGGCATCTGATTTTTTGGGGATTTCTGAACACTATACCATTAATGCTATTAAATCCTTTGAGGATTCACTTTACATAAGAGCTCTTTCACTTCGGTGAATATGATTTTGACTTTTTTTAAGGTATGCCTTCAATCATATGTTCAGATCTTGATGTTGAAAAGCTTACAAAACCATTTGAATTTTCTTTGGTTGGAAAATTTGTTTTGCGCCAGTTGAATTTTGATAAGATCCAATCCTATTTTCATAACCTTAAACATTTGGGTGCTTTCTCTATTGGGTTGATCGATCCAAGCCATATTCTGATTCAACTTATGAACGATTTAGATTATTCAAGGGTTTTCTCACATCGATCTTATTTTGTCTTTAACTATCAAATGCATTTGTTGAAGTGGTATGCCCTTTTTGATATAAAGGATGAATCAACTATTGTTCTTGTGTGGTTAGCTCCACCAAATATGGGAATCCATTATGTTGCCCACCAGGTTTTATTTGTTGTCGGGGATCTTTTTAGTCGACCGCTCGAAATCAATCAGGCGACATCTATGAGAACTTGTCCCTCTGTTGCTCATATATTGGTTGAACTTGGCATATCTAAAAAACATCCTAAGAAGGTCTGGATTGGATCTAAAAAGTTTGGTTATTTTTAAAAGGTTGAATTTGAAATTTTTTTGGTTTTCTATTCCCATTGCAAGATACATGGTCATGATAATTTGAAGTGTTTTGTTCTACACCTGCATTTTAAAAAGAAAATTTTGAATGATCATAACTCTAAATTACCTTCTGATAAAGTTAATAAAACTATTTTGTGCCTAAAAATAACTTAAATGTTAATATGATTGGTTGATGGGGTACTAATAATGTTGAAAAGATGGTTTTGCCAAAACCTTTCTTCACATGAAATGCCCATTATGGCTAATTCCAAATTTAAAGAGGCTAAACAAAATTATGATTCATTCTCTAATGAGTCTATTTCTGATTCTTTGCCGACATTAATAGATGACAATGAGGATTTAAATAATAACTTGAATGTGGCTGAAATTATTGATTAAAACTTTGATTCTGACATTGGTAATTGTGTTTTGAATGGTATAATTTCTTCCCCTAGTTCCAAGATTGATCTTCATTCTAATCCCACTTTTCAACAAAATGCTGATTTGGAAGGGTGGGAAGTTATGATTCGAGATGTTCTTATTGATCCTTATCCTATTAATAATATTTCTAATCAATCTCTATCTGATAGTGACACTTTGCATAAAAATAAAAAATTCCAAATTGTCCAAAAAAACAAAACTAAAAACTCTAAGATGCAACCTCCTACTCTTTCCAAATCTACTAGATCTAGATCCTCTTCACATAAATAATGGGTTGTTTCAATTTTTTTATTAGGAGAGGATTTCTTATTCCTTCTCTCTCTCTCTCTCTCTCTCTCTCTCTCTTTATTATTTGCCTTTAATTTCCTTTTACAATTTTCTTTATGTTTACTTCTCTTATTTGGAATGTTAAAGGGATTGGTACCCTCACTATTCGTAATCGTACAAGAAATCTTAATAGAATTTACAATATCTCTTTACTTATTGTTATTGAACCTCTTATACATGCTGATAAAATCCATCATGTTGCTAGAATGCCTTGCTTTAGTATTTTTTTTCTAACATTAGTAATAAAATTTGGTGCTTTTTAAATAACTTCTTAAATGTTTTAATTTTAGATGATCTACAACAAGTTGTCAATTCTCAAATTTCTTTTGGTGACTCTTGTGTGCTGGGCACTTTTATTTATGCTTCTTGCAATAGAGTTGGTCAAAATGTTCTTTGGGAGAATTTGAAAGTTTTGCTCTTTCTGTTAACAAGTATTGGTTTGGTTGGAGGTGATTTCAACACTATTCTATATTCTTCAGACAGAAGGGGTGGTTGCTCTCCTAATATTCATTCTATGGAAGAATTTTCTAATATAATTCTTGATTGCAATCTTATTGACATTGGTTTTAAAGGCTCTAATTATACTTGGAAAAAGTCTAAGCTCAGGCAACATTTAGAAAGAATTCTTTTAAACTCTCATTAGATTAATCAATAGCCTCTTACCTTTGTTGACCATTTTAGTAGAGCTTTATCTGATCATGCCCCAGTTTTGGTTACTATTAAAGAAAAGTCTAAAATATTAAACATCTCGCCCCCTTTCATATTTCAAAATATGTTTTTTCAACATCTGGATTTTCTTAAAGTCATGCCCATTAGTTGGATTGCCCCTTTACACCCTAATAATTCAATTAGGGGTATGAATAGATTATGGTTTAAGCTTAAAAGGCTCAAACAAAATCTGGTTTGGTGGAAGAAACATTATTTTAAGAAATCTTTTTGGTAATATAAAAAACATGGAACTTTTGGTTTGTCAGTTTGAAAATGCTATTTTGACTAACTCTTCTAAGCTTAAGGATTTGAATGAAGCTAACGACAAACTTGTTAATTATCAGAATATGGAAGAGATCTATTGGTGGAAAAAAGCTGCTAGTATAAATATTGTTAATAGGGACAAGAATACTAGGCATTTTCATGCTTTATTTATTAAAATAAGAGCTATAAATTATATCCAAAAAATAAAAAATGATAATGGAGAGTGGATCATTGATATTAATGTTATTAAAGATTCCGTTATTAACCACTTTAGAAATATGCTTAAAAAAAGCTAGTCTTCTGAATTTATTTCTAATTCACATTTGATACCCTCTATTATTACCAATGATGATAATCACTGTCTTACTAGGTTGTCTACTAAAGATGAGATTGGTAAAGCTCTCAATAGCATGAACATTAATTCTGTTGATGGTTCAAAGGGTATACTACTTAATTGTTTCAAAATTATTGGTCTACTATTAAGCATGACTTAATTAATGTTATTGTTGATTTCTATGTTGGTAATCCTCTCCTTAAATATTTTTCAAGCACTTCGATTGTTCTCATACCTAAAAAAGATAATTCAAATTCTTGGAGTGATTTCAGACCTATTAACCTTTGCACTTTCTTTAATAAATTGAATTGTAAAATTCTTGCTAATAGACCTAGTCCTTTATTTCAAAAAATTATCTCTCTCAACCAAACTAGTTTTGTTAGAGGGAGATCTATATCTGATAACATTTTTTTTGCTCAAGATCTTATTCATGACTTAGATGTTCTAACTATAGCTGGTAACATCCTTTTTAAATTAAATATTTTTAAAGCCTTTGATAATATCTCTTAAGATTTCCTTTTAAATATCCTACATTTATTTGGTTTCTCTGCTAATTTTATTAACCTTATTAAAACTATATTAATAATGCCTGGTTTTCTATTCTTCTTAATGTTGAAGATTTAGGCTTTTTTCCTTCTTCTCATGGATTGAGACAAGGAGATCCTTTGTCCCCATCTTCATTCATTATTGCTATGGAATATCATTCTAAGATTTTAAATGATTTATTCAATAGCAATCCTAGCATGTACTTTAGAACTCTTGGTGGTATCTTAGTTTCTCATCATAGCTTTGTTGATGATTTCATTATCTTTTGTAGTGCTTCTTTTCATCATATCAAAAGACTTAAGAAATTTTTAAATAATTTCCTATAAAGAAAGTGGTCTTTCTATAAAAGTAAGAGCGCTTTATTACCTCCTCTAAAATTTTTTAATAAAAAATCATATCTTGAGAATCACTTTAAAACCAACAACTCCTATTAAATATCGGTGCTCCTCTTTTCAAAGGCCAAAAAAGATCTCATCTTTTTGATGAGCTTATCCAAATAATTTCTAATAAAATTTTGATGTGAGAATTTCACTTACTTTCTTTTGGTGGCTGGCTTACTTTGCTTAAGAGTACTCTTAATTTGATGCCTTTATATCTTATTCAAACCATTATCCCTACTAATTCTATTTAAATAGAATTGACCGTCTCCTTAATAAATTTTTCTAGGGATCTAATAAATCAATAATAGGATGCATTGAACATCTTGGCATAAATGTTGTGGTCCTCTGGGTGAAGGTGGACTTGGATGCAAACCTACTTGTGAAGCTATTACTGCCTTCTTCCATCAACTCTGGTGGAATTTTAGAAAAATAGATAGCCTATGGGCTAATTTTATGATAATAAATCTTGTAGGTAAGCACCCTCTAATTTGTACTTATAAAGTTGGTGACTCCCCAGTATGGAAAAGTCTTTGCTCCATTAAATGGGAGGCTGAATACTTGATATCTTAGGGTATAAATTCGGGATCTTCTTTTTTTGGCAAGACAACTGGATTGGTGGTGGTTCTATTGATTCTTTTATATCTACCCATTCTACTACTGCTACTAAAGTTAACTCCTTTGGCTTAATAACAAGTGGAATGACAGTAAAATTAGTGAATTTATTCCTATCTCTCTTTTTGATAAATTTAGTGATATTCCTATCTTTTCCAACAAGCCTAATCAAATTCTTTTTAAGTTGTCTTATGATGGTGATTTATTCTTAAAAAGGCATGGAATTATCTTAGAGATGCTCATAATTCTTCTAATGTATTTATTAAACTTTAGAATAATATCATCCATATCTCTTATTCTATTCTTACTTAGAGAATTTTGAAGAACTTCATTCCTATTGATTCCTTGCTCTAGGATAAAGGATTTCATTTGCCTTCCAAATGTTATTGTTGTTTTCATATCAAAAATGTTAATCATGTTTTTGTCAATGGTTCTATTACCTCCAAATTATAGGTTTGGTATGATATTTTTAATACTAACCATTTCCATGGATTTCTTTCTTTATATTAACTTCTTGAAGCCTGTTTCCATAAAATTGTGAAAGGTCATATGAAATTTTTAATTTCCATTACCCTTATTTTGTTCATAAGGATGGATAGAAATGATGCTAAATATCATGGTAATCCTATGAATCATAAAAGGATTATTGCTAAAACCAAAGAAAAATATCATGCATTATTTAATGCTAATTTAATTAGTAACACACATTTTAGAGGTTGTGAATTTGTCGCAAGAAAGTGGGTCTTTACCTGCCTGAGATCACCTTCTGTAAAAAAATATAGGATTATATATTGGATAAAACATCATAATAATATGATTAAAATTAACACTGATGGCTCTGTCTCTCATTTGGAAGGGGCCTTGGTCTATTTTCCTTTCCACTCTCGTTTGCTATTGGTGGTTGGGTGGTCCTCCCAGGCTGTGTCTTTTTTTCTAGTTGGGTGATTACTATTTATTTCTTGGTAGTTTTTGGTGGCTTCCTATTGTTTTGTCACTATGCTTATCTTTCCTTATGTTGGGATTGCCTCCCCTTTGGACTGGCTATTTCCTTATCAAAGTTGGCTCATCTACTGCTTTGTTAATTAGTGTTTATGGGTGGCTATTTTGGTTGGTTTTGTGCTAATTTGGTTTGGTTGGTTTCTTTCTAGTTATCTTTTAAACTATTGTTGTTTGGTAGGTTCTGGATTGGTGGTTTTTCTTTATTTTTGTTTTGGCCTTATGGTGGCTATTTGATGGTTGTTGATTCTGGCTATTTGAACTGCTTTTGGTTTCTCTAGCTCCCTTTTTTTTGTGTCTTGCCTCTTGGTTGGTAGGGTGGGCTTGGATGTTTTCCGTGCTACTCTTGGTGGTGATTTTTTGGTGTTTTTTTCTCTTTGGTCACATGGGTTCTTTGTCCTCTCTTTGGTGGTGCTATTTTCCTGTGGCTATCTTTTTATCTCTGTTGGTGGTATTGTGACTTCCTTTTTATTTCATGCCTCTACTATCTCGGTTGTAATGGTGGCTGCTGTTAGAGTTGGCCTTGTTCTTTGACCTAATTTGTAATTGTTGGTTTCTTGGTGCTAGTTGTAGGTTGCCATTTTGGTTTTGGGCTGTTGCTTGTGGTTGTCTGGTGACACTAGTGGGTTTGGTTCCTATTCATGGTTTCTTTGCTTTCTAGGTGAAATCTTGGCAGTTGCTCTTTCATTTATGTTGTGGTGGTTTTGTTGATGCTACTTCTTTTTGGGCTTGGTGGCCTTTATTGGGTCTTTTTACATTGCTTGGGCAGCTATTAGAATTGTTGAATTTCACTCTTCGATAGATTACCTGTGTTGAGGTAAGTAGGCAATGATGACTGGGATGATTTCCCAATTATCTTTTGGCTAGTAGCAGCTTATGTGACTATAACCCTTCTTTTAAAGTCTGGATGCTCACATTTGTGGTTGCCCCTTAAGATGAAGGTGACTGAGCCTGAGCCTTATTTGAAATTTTCTCTTATATTGCTCTTTATTATGTGCTTAAGCATGATTTTCTCTACATGTGCTAATTACATTATCTAGTTGCTTGTAGGATTCTTTTACAGGTTCTTTATAGGTTTCAGATCCTAGATGTGGATTGTGCAACTCTTCAAAGACTTCTGATTCTAGTAGTGGCTTGGGCTGATCCTTCTGTTTACCATGTTGTTGCTTGGTTATTTTTTGGAATTTTATTTCTTTTGCTTAGATTTTTATTTTCTTTCTTTTGTTATATTATATGGTGGATTTTTCTCTCTAGGCTGAGTGTAGCTCTTTGAGCAATAATTAAGAAAATTTTCCTCAGTTAGGGAACCTATACTCCTTTCTTTGTGGCAATAAAATTCTCCCCTCTATGGGTTTTCTTAAAAAGGAAACCCTAAACACTAAACCCTAAGCCTTAAACCCTAAACCCTAAGCCCTAAACCCTAAACCCTAAACCATAAAAACCTAGAAACTTAAATTAAAACCTAAACCTAAACCTTAAAATAAAATAAAATAAAAAATAAAAAATAAATAAAAATAAAATAAATAAAATCCTAAACTAAACTAAAAAATAAAATAAGCATAAGAATAAAAAACCTAAATAAAATAAAACTAAACCTAAAACATAATAAAATAAACTTAAAATAAAATAAAATAAAATTAAATAAACAAAAAATAAACCTAAAAATAAAACCTAAAATAAATAAATAAAACCTAATCCATAAACTAAAACAAAACCTAAACCTAAAATAAAAATAGAATAAACAAAATAAAATAAATGTAAACCTAAGCTAAAATAAATTAAACTAAAATAAATAAAATCTAAACCTAAACCTAAATAAACTAAACCTAAACCTAAACCAAATCTAAATAAAATAAAATAAACTAAAAAGAAATCTAAAACTAAACTAAAAAATAAAATCAAAAAAACTAACCTAAAATAAAATTCTAAAACCTAAACCTAAAAAAATAAAATAAAATCCTAAACCTAAACCTAAAATAAAATAAAAATAAAACTCAACTAAAACATAAACCTAAACCAAAAAATATTAAACTAAACTAAATAAACTAAAATTACAAAATCAAACTAAATAAAATAAAAATAAACCTAAATAAAATAAATAATAAATAAAATAAATATACTAAAATAAACCTAAACCTGTTTTCTTTTTAAAACCAAAACCCTAAATCCTAAACACTAACCCCTAAACCCTAAACCCTAAACCCTAAATCTTCAAACCTAAACCCTAAACCCTAACCCTAAAACCTAAACCCTAAAAGCATAAACCTTAAAACCATAAACCTTAAACCCTAAACCCTAAACCCTAAACCCTAAACCCTAAACCTAAACCTAAAGTAACTAAATAAATTAAAAAATTAACCTAAACCCCTAAACCTAAAACCTAAGAAAGGGAAAAACCTTGACGACAGAAAAATCACCATCAACTAGGCTTAGTCTAGATCTGGTGGTGGAGGTGAAGGTGGAGGCAGAAGTTATCACAGTGGTGGAGGGGGATCTAGAGGTGTTGGTGGATTTGGAGGTGGTGGACGGAGTTGTGGTGATTATGGAGGCGGGAGCAGCAATAGAGGTTACAGCCATGGTGGTGACAGAGGAAGAGATCAGGGATATGATGATGGATCCTGCAACTCGAGCGGCCAGTGTGGTTCTGATGGGAATTGGAGAAACTAAAAAATGACCGATCCAATCTGCTGCTTATGGAACTATGGCTTTATAGTAGAAACAATTCTAGTTATTTGAGGTTTTTGATTTAATCTATGTGTGCTCATTTTTTATCTATGACGCCACTTCTGTCTTAGAAAACTTAGTGTGTTACTTGGTTGATGAAATTTAAAAAACTAAATGTTGAATATGAATTTGTTCTCTATTAAAAAAAATAGATAACAAAAACCCTAAACCTTAAACTAAAACCAGAACCCTAAAACTAAAATCTAAACCCGACAATTTTCTAGAGACTTTTGCTGTGCTGGCTGAACCTTTGTTCATCCTTTTGGATTGGACTTTTTGGTTTCTAGTGGTTGGTGGCTACCTTTGGCCCCCTTTTTTATGGTTGTTTTGTCTTCTAGTGATTGGCACTTATTGTAGCTTATGTTTACTTCAGTTGATGGTTTTATTTCTGAGCTATTTAGTAATTTGTGGTTGCTAACCCTGGTTTGGCTTGGTGACTACTTGTTGTTGGGACTTTGCCTTGAAGGATCCTATCTTTGTTTTGTTGGCTATTTCTCTAGTAATTAGCAATTGTCTGGTGCTTGTTGATGGCTGGTTCTGGTTTTCCCTGGTTTAGATCTTGGATGGCTATCTGGTTAATGGCTGTTGTTGGTGTTCTAACTTTGTTTTAGCCTGTCTCTCGATTATTATGATTAGTCTGTTGTGGTTTTTTCTTGGTGGTTTGGCTACTAGCTGGTTACTGGTTGGTAGCATTTTGTTTAATGGTGCTGGATCTGGAACTCTATGGACTGCTAGCCTTGGATGTTTGCTTGTATCAGGTATCTTAGCTATGATAGCTTTGATGTTACCCACCTCTTCTCTTTGGCTTGTAGCATTAAATATGATTGTAACCCTTCTTTATGAAGTTTGGATGCTCATATTTATTGTTGACCCTTGAGATGATCCTAACTGAGCCGAAGCCTTCTCTTTCTAAGCTCTCTCCTTTTCCTCTCTTTAACTTTATCCTTTTTAGCTATTACTTTTTCCTTTGTAGTGTTTTACAGATTTCTTTTACAGGTTGGAACTTTACAAAGGGAATGGTTGTTGCTCAGTCAACCCAAGTGATGTTGTTATGGATTTTGCTTATTTTGCTTTCTCAAAAAAATCATGAACTGCTGCTGACTCATCCTTTTACTATTTTTAGGATTTGGTTTAGTCTTACTCTATCTTTTTCTAATATGCTTTTTAGGCATAGTAGTTTCTTGTAGCTCTGAGAGCAGTAGAATTTTAGAGATTTACCCTTTTTAAGGATATTGTATCTTTTCCTTTTATGTTAATAAAATCCTAACTTTCCCAAAAATAAAACTCTAAAACCTAAACCGTAAACTCTAAACCCTAAACCCTAAACAACCCTTAACCCTAAAACCCTAAAATCTAAACCATAAACACTAAACCCAAACCTACACCATAAATACTAAACTCTAAAATCCTAAACCCTAAACTAACCCTAAACCCTAAAGGCTAAAGGCTAAACCCTAAACCCTAAACCCTAAATCTTAAACCCTAAAAGCATAAAACCTAAAATCCTAAACCATAAACCCTAAACCCTAAACCCTAAACCCTAACCCTAAACCATAAACCATAAACCCCAAACCTTAAATAAAACCTAAGTAACTAAATAAATTTTAAAAAAACCTAAACTCTAAAACCTAATAAACCTAAACCTAAACATAAACCTTAAGAATGGGTAGATGATGGTAGGAACATCAACCAGCCTAGATCCGCCTGGGAAGCAAGGAAGGAGGCAAGGGTTATCAGGGTGGTGGGGATCCTGAGGTGGATATGGAGGTGGTTATGGAGGCGGAGGAGGGATGGATGCCACCTGGTGGTGGAGGAAGAGATCAAGGATATGATGGATCACGTGAAGCTGGTGGTTCTGATGGGAACTAGAGAAATTGAAGAACAGCCGATCCATTCTATTACTTATGGAACTGTGTCTTTACAGTAGGGATAGTTTTAGTTATCTAGGTTATTTGATTTGCTCTACGTGTCCTCATTTTTTATCTATGTCATCGCTTGCATCTTAGAAAACTTGGTGTGTTACTTGGTTGATGAAATCAAAGAGAAGAAATGTTGAATATTAATTTTTTCTCTTTTAAAATAAAATAAAATAAAAAACCAAAAACCCTAAACCCTTAACTAAAACCTGAACCATAAACCTTAAACCCAAAACCTACAATCGTAAACCCTAAACCCTAAACCCTAAAACACTAAACCCTAAACCCTAAACCCTAAATCTAAAACCCTAAACCTAAACCATAAACCTAAACCCTAAACCCTAAACCCTAAGCCCTAAACCCTAAACCCTAAACCCTAAAAACCTAAAAACCTAAACTAAATTAATAAATAAAATAAACCTATGAATAAAAAACCTAAATAAAATAAAAACTAAACGTAAATCTAAAATAAACATAAGTTTAAGTAAAATAAAAACCTAAGCCTAAAAAAATAAACTTTAAAATAAAAACTAAACACTAAACTAGAAAAAACCTAAACCAAAATAAAATAAAATAAAGAAAATAAAATAAACCTAAACTTACACTAAAAAATATACTAAAATAAATAAAACATTAACCTAAACCTAAACTAAATAAAATAAAATAACCTAAAATAACCTAAACTTAAAAAATAAAACTAAAATAAACTAAAATAAAAAACATAACTAAAATAAAACCTAAACCTAAAAAAATAAAATAAAATCTAAACCTAAACTTAAAATGAAAAAAATAAACCTAAACCTAAAAAAATAAAATAAAATAAACTCAACTAAAAAATAAACCTAAACCTAAACTTAAAAAATAAACTAAAATAAAAAACATAAACTAAATAAATAAACTAAAAATAAATAAAATAAAAAATAAACCTAAATAAAATAAAAAAATAAAAAATAAAAAAATAAACCTAAACATATCATATTTGTTAATTAAAACCATAAATCCTAAATCTAAACCCTAAACCTCCCCTAAATCCAAAACCCTAAACCTAAAACCTAAACCTAAACCCTAAACCCTAAACCCTAATAGCATAAACCCTAAAACCTTAAATAATAAACCCTAAACCCTAAACCCTAAACCCTAAATCATAAACCCCAAACCCTAACCCTAAACCCTAAACCCTAAACTCCAAACCCTAAACTCCAAACCCTAAACCTAAACTTAAAGTAACTAAATAAATTAAAAAATAAACCTAAACCCTAAAACCTAATAAACCTAAACTTAAACCTAAACCCTAAGAATGGCATCTCCTTCTAATGGAGGTCAAGATTATTTCTAGTTAGTACTGTTGAGCTTTGGTTTCCCTCTAGTTTTGGTGGCTCTCTTCTCTTATTGTTCTATTGCAGTGTTGGTTTTACGATGGCCTGGTGATTGGCAGGCTTCAGAGCTTGCTTGTTTTCCTTTTCCCCTAGCCTCTTTTTTTTTCTTGCAAGGGTTTATTAGCTAGTGGTTGCTTGATGGCTCTGGTTTTACCCAAACTTTTGCTTTTGGTTTTGGCTATCTAGCATCATGATTATTAGTAGAGCCTGGCCATGGGCTTTGTTCCTTCCTGGGCTGAGCTACTCTCTTTGGAGTTGTTATCTAGCATCTAATTTTTGTTCCCCTTTTCTAGTGGTTTTTTTAAAGTTTTTTTGTGGTGTTTGCCTGTTGACTGGTTGGCCCATTGGCTTATCATTTCTTTCTATTGTGGGATGAACCTATATGTGACTTTGGTTGTTCTTATCATGTTTTGTTGATTCTGTTATGGTTGGTCCTTGATGGCTAGATGTAGTTGTGATGTTGGTTGGTGAATCTACTAAATTTTTGGTTATTTACCATTGGTCTTTGTTTGTTTTGGGTGGCTTTGATGGTGGTTGCTTTTTTGCTGCTATCTTTTTTGGTTGGTTGGTTTGCTCTTGTTTGGTTGGATGTTTTGCTGGTTAGTTACCTATTTAATCTTGATGATAGATACTAAATCTTGGTTAGCTCTTGGCTATTGGCTATTTGTTTTAATCGGGGTAACTTAGCTATGATGGTTGGGATGTTTCCCCTATTACATTTTTGGCTGGTAGCACCATATGTGATTGTAACCCTTTTTCTGAAGTTCGGATGCTCACATATCCTATTGCCCCATGAGATAAATATGACTAAGCCTGAGCCTTGTCTAAGATTTTTATCATTTCGTTTCTTTTGTGTACTTAGTTTGTCCTTATTTCTAGATGCTTACCTCTATCTTAAGTTCTTTGTAGGTTTGTGACAGGTTTTGGGGTTGTAGGTGGTTTATGCATCTCTTAGAAGATTTCAGGATATAGATGGCTTTGGCTGCCCTTCTTGGAATTTTTGTTTTTTCTTTCTTAGTTTTCATCTTTTCTTTCTTTTGCTTTGGTTTTTTTATAATAGGTAGGGGATTTATCTCTTTAGGCTAATTATCTCTTAAGAGTTTACAAATTTATCCCTTTAAGGACCTTATATCACTTTTGGCAATAAAATTCTCCCACTTTTGATTTTTTTAAAAACCATAAGAATGGAACCTTGATGGCAGAACATCACCCAACCGTGCTCAAGATCTCATGGAGGCAAAGGAAGAGGATGGTTATCGTGGTGGTGGGGGGATCTAAATGTTGGTGGATATGGAGGTGGTGGTCGGAGTCGTGGTGGTTATAGAGGGTGGAGCGCAGGTTATTGTCGTGTGGGGCGAGGGAGAGATCGGGAATATGATGGCTCCGCTACTGAGAGGCCGGGGTGGTTTTGATGGGAACCGAGAGAAAGTCGATCCGATCGATGCTTATGGAACTATGTCTTTATAGTAGAGATGGTTCTAGCTATCTAGGGTTTTTGATTTGCTCTATGCGTGCTCATTTTTTATCTATGTCATCACTTGTGTCTTAGAAAACTTGGTGTGTTACTTGGTTGATGAATTCGAAAAGAAGAAAAATTGAATCTGAATTTGTTCTCTATTAAAAAAAGAATAACCCAAATCCCTACACCCTAAACTACAACTTGAACCCTAAACTAAACCCTAAACCCTAAACCCTAAAACCTTAAACCCTAAACCGTAAACCCTAAAACCTAAACCCTAAACACTAAACCCTAAACCCTAAACCCCAAACCCTAAACCCTAAATCCTAAACCCTAAACTACCCTTAGACCCTAAACCCTAAAATGCTAAAAATCTAAACCTAAACTAAATAAAACCTAAAAATAAAATAAAATAAAAAACCTAAACCAAAATATAATAATGAAATAAAATTAAAAAAACATAAACTAAAACCAAACCTTAAACCTAAAAAAAAACCTAAAGTACAGTAAAATAAATTAAAACCTAAACTAAACTAAAAAATTAAAAAAACCTATATATAATAAAAATTAAACCTAAAATAAAATGAAAAACTAAAAATAAATAATAAATAAAACCTAAATCCTAAACTAAAAAAAACATAAACCTAAAATAAAAATAAAATAAACCTAAACCTAAACTAAAATAAACTAAACTAAAATAAATAAAACCTAAATCTAAACATAAAATAAACTAAACTTACACCTAAACATAAACTAAATAAAATAAAATAAACTAAAAATATACCTAAACTAAACAAAAAAAATAAAACATAAAAATAAACCTAAACATAAACCTAAAAATAAAATAAACCTAAAACCTAAAACCTAAACTAAAATAAAATAAACCTAAAACCTAAACCAAAAAATAAAATAAAATAAAAATTGAAACTTAAACCTAAAATTAATAAATAAAACCTAAACCTAAAAAATAAAATAAACATAAAATTAAACTAAAACATAAACCTAAAATTAAATCTAAACCTAAAAAACAACCTAAAGTAAAAAACCTAAACTGAAATAAATAACTAATCTAAATAGAAATAAAAATAAACCTAATTAAAAATAAAAAATAAAATAAAGTAAAATAAATAAAAAATAAACTAAATAAACGTAAACATATCATTTTACTTAATTTAAAAAAATTTAAAAAAATAAAGAATAAACAAATAAAAAAAACCTAACTCTAAACCCTAAACCCTAAACCCTAAACCTACAACCCTAAACCCTAAATCCCTAAACCCTAAATCCTAAATGCTAAACCCTAAAACCTAAACTCGAAAACTTTAACCCTAAAAATCTAAACCCTAAACACCAAATCTTAAACGCTAAACTTTGGTTTTAAAAAAAACCCCTTAAACCCTAAACATTAAACCCTAAAACCGAAACCCTAAACTAAAACCTAAACCCTAAACATAAAACCTAAACCCTAAACCCTAAACCATAAAAACCCTATACCCTAAACACTAAACCAAAAACCCTAAATGGTAAACTGTAAAACCCTAAACCATAATCTGTAAACCCTAAACCTTAAACCTAAACCTAAATAAGAAAATAAAATAAAATAAAATAATAACCTAACTTAAACCTAAACCTAAACCTAACCAAAAAAATAAAATAAAATAGGTAATAAAAACTAAACTAAAATAAAATAAATCAAAACCTAAACTAAACAAAAAATAAAATAAACCTAAAAATAAAAAACCTAAATAAAATAAACCTAAGATAAAATAAAATAAAAACTAAATAAAAACCTAAACCTAAAAAATAAAAATAAAAATAAACCTTAAAATTAAATAAAAAATAACACCTAAACCTTAAACTTAAAAAAAACTAAACCTAAAATATAAATAAATCAAAAAAACTAAAATAAACCTAAACCTAAACTAAAAAACTAAACTAATATAAATAAAACCTAAATTTAAACCTAAAATAAATTAAACCTAAACCTATAACTAAACTAAATAAAATAAAATAAAATAAAAATAAAACTAAGCCTATACTAAGAATTAAAATGTAAAAAGAACTTAAAATAATAACCTAAAACCTAAACTTAAAAAACTAAAATAAAAATCTAAACCTAAGCCTAAACGAAAAAAATAAAATAAAAATAAAACTAAACTAAAAAATAAACCTAAACCTAAATTTAAACATAAAAAACAACATAAACTAAAATAAATAAACCTAATATAAACAAACTAAACTAAATAAAAATAAAAATAAACCAAAATAAAAATAAAAAATAGAATAAACCAAAACAAATAAGAATTTAAAGTAAATAAACCCTAAACTTACTCATTTACTTAATTTTTAAATAAAAAAACTCTAAACCATAAACTGAAAAATAAAACCCAAAAATGAACCTAAAATAAAAACCTAAACCTAAAAGAATAAAATTAAAACCTAAACCTAAACCTAAAAATAAAAAATAAAACTTAAACCTAAAAAAAAACTAAACTAAAAAGTAAACCTAATCCTAAACCTATACCTAAAATATAATCTAAAAGAAAAAAAATAAACTAAAATAAACAAACAAAACAAAATATAGGTAAAAGTAAAGGTAAAATAAATTGAAATAAATAAAAAATAAACTAAATGAACCTAACCCTGAACCCTAAACCCTAAAACTAACCCTAAAACCTAAACCCTAAACCCTGAACATACAACCCAAAATCCTAAACCCTAAACACTAAAATAATAAACCCTAAACTCTAAACCTTAATCCCTAAACCCTAAAGCCTAAACTCTATTAAAAAATAAAAACCTAAACCTAAATAAAAATAAAATAAAAATCTAAACCCAAGCCTAAACACTAAACCCTAAACGTTAACCTTAAACCCTAAACCATAAACACTAAAACCTTAAGCCATAAACCCTAAACCCAAAACCCTAAAACCTAAAAAACAACATGCCTTAATCCCACTAGGTGGGGTCGGCTACATGAATCCTTCATCTCCATTGTGTCCTATTATGTGTCAAATTCTCATTTAATTCAAGTATACTAAGATCATTTTTTATACATCTTAACAAAGTCTTTTAGGTCTACCTCTACCTTTCTTAACATAAAAAATCTAATGCATCTACTCTCCTAATCGTCATGGTCTAAGCTTTATGTGGCCAAACCATCTAAGGCACTCCCTAATCTTATCTACCACCGGAGCTACTCCAACTTTTTCCAACATACTCATTTTGCATATCTCTAAGAGTAAAGCCACTCATCCACCTTGAGCATCCTCATCTCAGAACACTTAACTTAGTCTTATGCTTCTTTTATTGGCCAACATTCTCGCACCATAAGTCATTGCGGACTTACCACCATCTTATAAAATTTTCCCTTAAGTTTAAGTGGAACTTTTCTATCACATAATAGGCCGATGCATTCCTCCACTTCAACCATCCAACTTGAATTCTACTAATAACATCTCCATCTATTTCACCATCATTTTGAACAATAGAGCCTAAATATCTGAATCATCACTCTTATTAATGACTTGATCACCTAAAGTCACAACACTACTACTAAAACTTCTACAACTAAAATTACACTCATATATTCAGTTTTAGATCTACTATTTAAATGAAAACCTTTAGACTCTAAAGTTGACCTCCATAATTCAAGTTTCGTTGACTCTCTCTAGTCTTATCAACAAGGAGAATGTCATCAAAAGCATACACCAAGGTACATCTACTTGTAAATGCCTCAAGAACATCCATAACTAAAGTAAAAAGATAAGGGCTTAATGTTGATCCTTGATGTAATCCAAATAGAAAATATTTTGTCAATCCTCCTTGTGTTTGGACACAAGTAATGAGTATATTCATATCCTTAATGACTTGAATATAACCAATATTAACTCTTTCGCTTCTAGAACTCTCCAAAGAACATCTCTTGAGACTTTATCATAAGCTTTCTAAATCAATAAATATCATATGTAGATCTTTCTTACTTTCTATGCTTCTCCATCAAACCTCTTAACAAATGTATAGCATCCATAGAGATCTACCCGGCATGAAACCAAACTGATTATGAGAGAAACTTCGATCACATCATAACCTATGCTCAATTACTCTCTCCCATAATTTTAATGTATGACACATTAACTTAATTCCTATATTTGCACACTCTTGTGCATCACCTTTATTCTAAAATATAAGAACCAACAAACTCTTTCTACACTCATCTGACATCTTTTAGTCTTTAAAATAACATTAAAAAGATTTATAAGCCAAGAAATTTCTTGATCTCCTAAGAATTTCCACATCTATTGGAATATTATCCTATCGCTTTTCCACATTTCATTTTCTTTAAAGCTTCACTAACTTCAGATTTACTAATGATGATAAAAAATGAAATTCTCTATTTTTGTTAGGTATTAAGGTTGCTAAAATCAATCATTTCAGATCCTTCATTGAAAAGTTTATCAAAATACCTCATCCACCTATTTTCAATATCTTTCTCTAAGAAAAGCACTTTATTATTTTCATCCTTAATACCCCTCACTTGAACTATGTCTTTACTTCTCCTATCTCTTTGGTTGGCTAACTTATACATACATCTTTCACCTTCTTTGGTATCTAATATATTGTATAAATCACTAAAAGCTAAATTTTTTGCATCATATATTGCTTTCTTAGAATCTCTACAGGCCACTTTATATCTTTCCCAATTCTCCGAGTTTTTACATCTAAACCAAGTTTTATAACAATGCTTCTTATTTCTTATCTTTTCTTGCACTCGACTCCACACCACTAACTATTCTTATTAAAAGAAGCTTTTCCTTTTGATTCTCCAAGCACATCTTTAGCAACTTGCTTAATTTCACTTGATATTTTTTCCACATAACGTTAGCTTCCTTATGAACATCCCAAATTATATTTTCTTGTAGCTTGCTCTTAAAATTTTTTTTATTTGTGTTCTTTAAGTGTCCCCATCTAATCCTAGGACAAAAATAGAAAGTGAAAACTAAACTAAAATAAAATAAATAAAAACCTAAACTAAACAACACAAATAAGTAACCTATTAAAATTACAAATATAAAACAAAAATAAAATAAAATAAAGTAAAACTAAATAAAACTAAACCTAGAAAATGAATTAAAATAAAAAAAACCCAAAACCCTAAACTAAAAAAAAACCTAAACCTAAATATTATAAACCTAAATAATAATAAAATAAACAAAATAAAATAAACCTAAACCTAAACTAAAATAAACCAAACTAAAATAAATAAAACCTAAACGTAAACCTAAAATAAACTAAACCTAAACATAAACCTAAAATAAACTAAACCTAAACTTAAACTAAACTAAATAAAATAAAATAAACTAAAAAATAAACCTAAGCCTAAAATAAAAAATAAAATCTAAAAATAAACCTAAAATAATAACCTGAAACCTAAACCTAAAACATAAAATAAAAATAACACCTAACCTATAAAATAAAATAAAATTACAATTAAACTAAAAAATAAACCTAAACCTAAACATAAACCTAAAAAAAACTAAAAATAAAAAAAACTAAACTCAAATAAATAAACTAATATAAATTAACTAAACTAAATAAAAGTAAAAAATAAAATAAACAGAAATAATAAAAAATAAACTAAATAAATTAAATAAATAAACCTAAACCTTTTTTTCCTTTAAAAATTCTAAACTAAACTAATCCAAACCTAAATGAAACACTAAACTAAACCTAAACCTAAATAAACCCTAAACCCTAAAAACTTTAAACCCTAAACTTAAAATAAATCCTAAATCCTAAACACTAAACCTAAACTAACCCTAAACCATAAACCTAAAAATAAAAAACCCTAAACTAAACCTAAACCTAAAAAACCTAAAAGCCTAAATAAACCCCAAACCCTAAACTTAATCCTAACTAAATAAAATAAAGAAACTAAACCTCAAACCTAAACCCATAAACCTAAATAAGAATACCTAAAAACATAAACTAAATTTAGATTCTAAAATATAAAACCTATACTGATAAATAACTAATAATTAAAAGTTAAACTGGTAAAAGATATATGATGGTGGACCTAAAGACTGTTAAACTAGAAATAAGAATGCCTAACCGCTAAAATAATCTTTAAAGTAGATGGTTCTAAAATTTTCATTTACTCTATGTATGCTAATCTATGTTGTCACTTATGTCTAAAAAACTAATGAAATTAAAAGAAGAAATGTTGAATAAATTTTTCTCTTTAAAATAAAATAAAATAAATAAAACCACAAACTAAACTAAAACTTAAACCTTAAACCTAAAAAAACTTAAACTAAACCCTAAACCATAAAACCTAAACCCTAAATAAACCCTAAACCCTAAACCCAAAACTAACCTAAACCCTAAAAAAGCTAAAACCTAAGCCTAAATAGAACTAAAAATAAATAAGTAAACTAAAAAACAAAATAAAATTAAAAAATAAAATAAACTAAAAATAAAATAAAATAAACCTAAACTAAAACTTAAACCTAAACCTAAAAGAATAAAAAATAAAAATTAAAAACAAAACTAAAATAAAATAAATAATAACCTAAATAAAATAAAAACTAAACCTAAAATAAAAATAAAGTATAACCTAGAATAAAAGAAAATAAAAACCTAAACTTAAAAAATAAACCTAAAAATTAATAAAAAAAACCTAAACCCTAAACTAAAAAAAACATAAACCTGAACCTAAACTTAAACTAAAATAAATAAAAGTTAAACCTAAAATAAACTAAACCTAAACCTAAACCAAATAAAATAAAATAAATTAAAAATAAACCTAAACCCTAAAAAAAAATAAACCTAAAAAATAAACCTAAAATTAAAAAACTAAAACCTAACTCTAAAAAAAATAAAATAAAACCTAAACTAAATCCAAAAAATAAAAATAAACATAAAACCTAAATATAAAATAAAATAAAAATAAAACTAAACTAAAATTAAACCTAAACCTAAAAAAATAAACTAAATAAAAAAACCTAAACTAAAATATAAACCTTAAATAAAAAATATAATAAATAAAAATAAAATTGAATCTAAATAAACATAAAAAATAAATTAAATAAGCTAAATAAACCTAAACCTACTAATTTACTTAATTTCAAATAAATTAAATAAATAAGAAAAAACCTAAACCCTAAACTAAACCCATCCTAAACCCTACTAAATAAAAAACCAAACCTAAACCCTAAAACACCCTAAACCTAAACACTAAAAACCCTAAACCTAAAATAAACCCTAAAACCCTAAACCTACACTATAAACTAAAATAAACCCTAAACCTAAACTATAACTAATCCCTAAACCAACCCTAAATCTAAACCTAAACCATAAACTAAATCCTAAACCAAATCCTAATAAACCAAATAAATAAATGCTAAACCTACACCTAAAGAAACTAAATAAATAAATAAAATAAACCTAAACCCTAAAACCTAATAAACCAAAACCTAAACCTAAACCTAAACTCTAATAAACTAAAATAAATCATAGATATAAAAATAAAATACTAATAATAAAATAAAATAAAGCAATAAGAAAAGCTATATAAACCTAAATAAAAATAAAAAAATAAAATATACCTAAACTATGTCTTTATAAATCTAAAAATCTAAATCACTAAACTTGTGTCCTAAAATCACTACTAAAAAAAAAAAATATTAATATAATTTACTCTTAAAAAAACTAAACCTTAAACTAAAACCCAAATCCTAAACCTAAAATTTAAACCCTAAACCCTAAAAACCATAAGCCCTAAACACTAAACCCTAAACCCTAAACCGTAAACATTAAACCTAAAAAACAACTAAAAAACCATAAACCTAAACTTAAAATCTAAATAAAAAACTAACTCCTAAACTAAACTAAAACCCTAAAAACCTAAACCCTAAATCATAAACCTAAAACCTAAAATTTAAACCTAAAACTAAAAAACCTAAACTAAACCTAGCTAAAACTAAAATAAACTTAAAACTATAAACCCTAAACCTAAACCTAAACCCTAAACTAAACCTAAACCTAAACTAAACCTAAACTAAACCTAAACCTAAATCAACCTAAACCCTAAACTAAAACCTAAACTTAAAAAAAAACTAAAACCTAAACCTAAACTAAACCTAAACCTAACCTAAACCTAAACCCAAAAAAACCCTAAACCCCAAACCCTAAACCTAAACCTAAAGTAACTAAATAAATTAATAAAGAAACCTAAACCCAAAACCTAATAAACCCAACCCAAAACCTAAACCCCAAAGTAAAACTTGATGGTAGGAACATCACCATCCACTCAATTTAGATCAAAGGAGGTAAGGCATGATGAAGTTATCATAGTGGTGGTGGGGATGGAGGTGCTGGATATGGAGGTGGTAACTGAAGGTTATGGAGGCGAGGAGCAAAGGTTACAAGGTGGTGGTGGGAGAGATATGATGGTGGACCCCGCCACTGAGAGGCCGGGTTCGATGGGAACCGGAGAAATCAAGAATGCCCCATTCGATGCCATCAAACTGTTCTTTAAAGTAGAGATGATTCTAGTTATCTAGGGATTTTGATTTACTCTCTGCATGCTCATTTTTTTATCTATATTGTCACTTGTGTCTTAGCAAGATTGGTTTGTTACTTGGTTGATGAAATTAAAAAGAAGAAATGTTGAATATGAATTTTCTCAATTTTAAAATAAAAAAAACCACAAACCGCAAACTAAAACTTAAACCTTAAACCTAAAACTTAAATTTTAAACCCTAAAAACTAAACCCTAAACCCTAAACCATAAAACCCTAAACCCAAAATTCCAAACCCTAAACCCTAAACCCAAAACTAATCCTAAACCCTAAAAAGCTAAAAACCTAAGCCTAAGTTAAATAAAACTTTTAAAAAATAAATAAGTAAACCAAAACAAAAATAAAATTAAAATTAAAATAAAATAAAAACCTAAACTAAAACTTAAACCTAACCTAAAAAGAATAAAAAATAAAAAATAAAAACAAAACTAAAATAAAATAAATAAAAACCTAAATAAAATAAAAACTAAACCTAAAATAAAAATAAAGTAAACCTAATAAAATAAAATAAAATAAATAAAAAACCTAAACTTAAAAAATAATAAAAAATAAACCTAAAATTAATAAAAAAACCTAAACCCTAAACTAAAAAAAATAAACCTAAACCTAAACTAAACTAAAATAAATAAAAACCTAAAATAAACTAAAACCTAAACTAAATAAAATAAAATAAACTAAAAATAAACCTAAACTAACCAAAAATAAAACCAAAAATAAACCTAAAATAAAATACTAAAACTAAAAAATAAAATAAAACCTAAACTTAAATCTAAAAATAAAATAAAACCTAAACCTAAAATATAAAAATAAAATAAAACTAAACTAAAAAATTAAAAACCTAAAAAAATAAACTAAATAAAAACCAACTAAAATATATAAACCTAAAATAAATAAAGTGAAATAAATAAAAATAAAATTTAATCTAAATAATAATAAAAAATAAACTAAATAAACTAAATAAACCTAAACCTACTGATTTACTTAATTTTAAAAAATTAAATAAATAAGAAAAGCCCTAAACCCTAAACCCTAAACCCGAAACCCTACATCCTAAACCCTAAACCCTAAACTCTAAACTCAGAAACCAAACCTGAAACCCAAAACCCTAAACCATAAACCCTAAACCCTAAATCACCAAACCCTAAACCTTAAACACTAAACTAACCCTAAACCTTAAACACTAAACTAACCCTAAACCATAAGCTAACTCTAAACCCTAAATACCCTAAAGCCTACACTCTAAACCCTAAACCCTAAACCATAAACCATAATTTGTAATCCCTAAATCCTAACCCTAACTCCTAAACCCTAAACCATAAAACTTAAATCATAAACCGTAAACCCTAATCCTTAAACCATTTACCATAAACCCTAAACCCTAAACTCTAAATGCTAAACCTAAACCTAAACCTAAAGAAACTAAATAAATAAATAAAATAAACTTAAACCCTAAAACATAATAAATTAAAACCTAAACCTAAACCTAAACTCTAATGATGGGTAAACCTTGAGGCAAAACATATCAACTGCTCGCCTAGATCTAATGGAGGCAGGGGGTGATTATCATGGTGGTGGGGATCGAGGTGGGATATGGAGAAAGGTAGTGGTTATGGAGGTTGGAGGAGCTATGGAGGTTCTGCCATGGTGGTCTCGAGGGATATGGGATATGAAGATCCCACGCCGAGAGGTGGTGATTTCTGATGGGAACCAAGAAACAAGAATGGCTGATCCAACGCTTATGGAACTATGTCTTTATAGAGACAGTTAGTTCTAGGTTTTGATTTGCTCATGCATGATCATTTTATCTATTATCACTTGTGTCTTAGAAAACTTGGTGCACTCTTTTGGTGAAATCAAAAAGAAGAAATATAATATGAATTTGTTCTCTATTAAAAACTTAAACCTAAACCTAAACTAAAACCTAAACCTAAACCTAAAACTAAACCCTAAAACCATAACAAAACACTAAACCCTAAAACCCTAAACCAAACCTTAAACTAAACCCTAAACCTAAACCCTAAAACCCTAAATCATAAACCCTAAACCCTAAAACTAACTAAACTAAATTAAACCTACCCTAAATTTAAAAAAACAACTAAACCTAAACTCTAAAATATAAACCTAAACCTAAACCTAAATTTAAACCTAAAAACCTAAACTTAAATTATAAACTAAAACTTAAACCTAAAACTATAAAACTCTAAACCCTAAACTCTAAACTTAAACTCAAACCTAACCTAAACCTAAACCCTAAACTTAAACCCTAAACCCTAAACTCTAAATCTAAACTTAAACTCTAAACTTAAACCTAAATCAACCCTAAACTCTAAACCTTAAAGTTAAAACCTAAATCTAAACCTAAAATATTAAATTAAACCTAAACCTAAACCTAAACTCTAAATAAACCCTAAACTTAAATCCTAAACTTAAACTTAAATTAAAAACTAAACTAAACTCTAATTTAAAACCTAAACTTAAATTTAAACCTTAAACTAAACTTAAAACTCTAAATTTAAATAAACAAAATCTAAACTTAAACTCAACTTAACTAAACTCTAAACTAAATCTAAATTAAACTTAACTTAAACTAAATCCCTAAATCCTAAACTAAAACTTAAATCAAACTAAATCTTAAATTTACTAAATTAACCTAAATTAAATCAAAACCTTAAATCTAAATTAAACTAACTAAACTTAAACTTAAACTTAAACCTAAACCCTAAATCTAAACCTTAAACCTAAACTATAAACCTAAACCTAAACCTGAACCCAAACTTAAACTTAAACCTAAACTCTAAACCCTAAACCTAAACCTAAACTTAAACTTAAATCCTAAATATAAATTAAACCTAAATTCTAAACTTAAACCTAACTAAACTTAAACTAAATAAACCTAAACCTAAACCCTAAACCTAAACCTAAACTTAACCCTAAACCTAAACCTAAACCTAAACCTAAATCCTAAACCTAAACCTAAACCTAAACCTAAACTAAACCTTAAGTTAAATTAAACCTAAACCCTAAATCAAAACTAAAACCCAAAAAACTAAAAGCTTCCTAGCCTCTCTGCTGTGATTTCCCTCTCATTTTTAGCTTACTGCTAATTATTTTTACATTTCTCATCGATTCCTTCTGAAATATTCATTAGCCTATGTGTCTTCATTGGAGTAATGCAAAGGCTTGCCATCTTCCCCGATGAATCCTTGGAGAAAACTAAAGGATCCTATGGATCCTACTATAATCAACTAACTTGGCTTCCAAAAATCATTCAAAGATTCTAGTTTGGATTTCTCTCCCTAATATGTGAATTCATTTCATTAACCATCAATTCCTTTTTTTTATTATGGCATTTGGTCCATTTCAAATTGATCGAAATGACTATGAAATCTCATCTTTAGTGGCTAGAATCCTTATTGAATTGGACATTACCAAGAAACACCCCAAAGAAATGTTGGGATAAAAATTATGATTACATGAATTTCAAAAATCTCCCTATCTTTTGTTCTCACTATGTCCCATGATAATTCAAAATGTTTCATTATTCATCCTCACCTAAAAAAGAAAATCTCTATTAAGGAAACTTGTATTCCTAACCTAGTCGATCACTTAAATATCAAAAGCTACTTTAGAAAAAAAGGAATTTTTTAATGTTCTTAATAAGGTTTTTTACCTCTTACTTGTTGCAATTGAAGGCTTCTAATGTGAACAAATTGTTTTTCTAAACTTTTGGATGATGATTCTATTTCCTCGATTCAATCCTCATCCTTGATGACTTTGATTGATGAAAATGAAGCTTTGATTGAGAATATAAATGAGGATATTAATGTTATGCATCATTCAAATTCAATGGAGAATATTTAATACCTCATGATAATTAGTTGAAAAAATTGCTTATTTTCCAGATTCGGATGATTTAAATTCTCATAAAGATTTGGCTTTATCTAATAATTTGGGTCATAAAGAGGAAGGGCTTGGTGTTCACATTTGCCTCTTAATAAATATGTTTATGCTCCCTCTCTTATTATTCCTGATGCTCATTTGGCTTTAATAAATTCTAATGTCTTGGAAGAAGGAGAATTCATTTCTAATCAAGAGATTTCTCTTAAATCTATGACTAATGTTGCTAAATCTTTCTCAGATGATGATTATATGGGAAAAGAAAATGGTTTCCAAACTTATCATGCTAAAAAGAGAAAAAATGTTAAAACATTTCCTCCCAAATTGCTAAGAAACACTAGATCGGCTATGGCCTCCCTCTCCTTTCTTAATTAACCTTTTCTTAACCCCTTTTTATTTTATTTTGTTTAATTTTATTGTTTGGACTGTTAGAGGGATCGATTCATAATTGTATTAGAAATTTTTATCATATACATAATATTTCTTTGCTTATTTTTTTGAGCCTCTTATTCATGCTAACAAAATTAACCATGTTGCTAGAATGATCTTTCAATAAATTTTTCTAATGTCAATAAGATTTTGTTTTGGAATAACTTTGTAGAGGTTTCTATTCTTGATGATTTTCAAGTTGTCAATGCTCAAATCTCTTATGGTGATAATTGTCTTTTGGGCATAAATATGGTAGAAATCTTCTTTGGGATAATTTGAGAAATTTTGCTACCTCTATCAATAAACCTTTGTTTGTAGGTGGTGATTTCTGAATGAAGTGGTGGTTGCTCTCCCAGTATTCATTCCATGGAAGAATTTTCTAATATAATCTATGATTGTAATTTGATTGATATTGGTTTTAAAGGTTCTAATTATACTTTAAAACTCTAGACTTTGACAAAGGTTGATCAAATTCTTTTTAATACTCATTGGATTACTCAATGGCATATTTATCATCATTTAAGTAACCTTCTCATCATGCTCCTCTTTTGGTTTCTATTAAAGATAAAATAGATTAAAAAATTTCTCTCTTTAGATTTCATAACATGTGATTCCATATTGATTTTTTTAATGTTGTAACAATTGGAAAGCTCTTTACATCATAATAATTATGGGGATGAATAGACTTTGGTTTAAGCTTAAAAGACTTAAGAAAATCTTGGTTGGTGGAAAAAAGCATTATTTTTTAAAACCTTTTGCTAATATCAAAGATATGGAAAAATGGTTTGTGATCTTGAGGTCTCTATTATGATCCTTCTAAGATTAAGGACGAGGTGAAAGATAAACTTGTTAATTTTCAAAATATGGAAGAGACTTATTGGCAAAAAAAGCTAGTAAACATATTGTGATGGTGATAGAATACTAGGTATTTCCATGCTTTAGTTAATAAAAAGAGAGGTTTAAATAATATTCAAAAAATTAAAGATGATAATGGAGAATGGATTATGGAGAATAATGATATTAAGGATTCTATTATTAATTACTTTAGAAATATGCTTAATAAGAGTTGCTCTTACGAAGTTATTTCTAAATCACACTTGATTCCTTCTATTATTACCAATGATGATAATGATTTGCTTACTATTGTGCCGAATGAAGATGAAATTTTAAAGTTCTTAATAGCATGAACATAGATTCTGTCGGTGAGGGTTTCACTACTCAATTTTTTTTTAAAAATTGTTGGTTTATTATTAAAATGATTTGATTGAGGATATGGTTGATTTTTTAATGGTAATCCTTTTCCTAGATATTTTTTCTAGCACTTCTATTCTCATACCTAAGAAAGATAATCCGACTATTGGAGTGATTTTAGACCTATTAGTCGCACCTTCTTCAATAAGTGTTTTCCAAAATTCTTGCCAACAGCTTAGTCCTTTACTTCATAAGATTATCTCTCAAATAAACTACTTTTTGTAGAGGTAGATCTATTTAATAACATTTTACTTGCCCAAGAATTAATTCATGACTTAGATGCTAAGACTATAGTGGAAACATACTTTTCAAATTAGATATTACCAAAGCTTTGATAATATCTCTTGGATTTCCTTTTCCATATTTGAATTTATTTGGGTTTTTGATAAATTTATTTTTCTTATTAAAATTATATTAATAATGGTTTCTATTTTCTTAATGGAAGCTTCTTTCCTTCTTCCCATGGCTTAAGAAGGGATCCTTTATCTCGCTTTATTTATTATTGGTTGAGTACTTATCTAGAGCATCAATGAGTTATTTTTAAACAATCCTAGTATGTACTACAAAAACTTTTGGTGGTCTTCTTGTTTCCCACTTAAGCTTTAGATGATTTTATTATTTTTGCAATGCTTCTATTCATCATATCAAGAACCTCAAGATTTTTTTAAATAAATTTGGTAGAGAAAGTGGTCTTTCTATCAATGATAACAAAAGCTATTTTATTACTTTCAAGTATCTCCTAATAATAAAATCAATCAAATATATCACTAATTTTAAACATCAACACTTACCTCTTAAGTACTTGCTCCTCAATTTAAAGGTCCAAAATGATCCCATCTTTTGATGAGTTAATTCAAAAATTTAAATAAAATTTTTTTTGGGAATTCCATTTACTTTCCTTTGGTAGACTCTTTCTTAAAAGCACTCAATTCTATGCCCTTTATTTGATTCAAACTATTATTCCCACTAATTCTACTCTTATCGAATTGATCGCTTGCTTAATAAATTTTTTTGGGGATCCAATAATTCTATTAAAAGAATGCATTGGACATCCCGCATAAATGTTGTGGTCCTTTGGGTGAAGGTGGTCTTGCAAACCTATTCATGAAGCTATGACCGCCTCTCATATGCTTGGTGGAATTTTAGAAAGAATGATAGCCTTTGGGCTAATTTTATGATGGAAAAATATTGGTAAACACCCTCTTATCTTGCTTATAAAGTTGGTGACTCTCCGTTTGGAAAAGGCTTTGCTCCATTAAATGGGTTGTTGAATCCTTAATATCTTGGGGTATTCATTCGGTTCTTCTTTTTTTTTTGGCAAGACAATTGATTGGCAATGGCTCATTGACTCCCTTTATTTACACACCCCATCGCTACCTATCAAAGTTAACTCTTTTTTGGCTTAATAATAATTGGAATGAAACAAACTTGAGAACTACATTCTCTTTATTTTTGACAAGTTTTGCAACATCTCTCTTTCTAATAAACTAATCAATTCTTTTCAAGCTCTCCATAATGGATTTCATTCTTAAAGAGGTTTGGAATTTTATTAAAATAAACAAAACACCTCTAATGTTTTCATTAAACTTTGGAACAATATCATTCCCATTTCTTATTCTATTTTAGCTTGGAGGATTTTGAATAACTTCATTCATAGATTCCTTTCTCGCTTAAAGGGTTTATTTACCTTCCAAGTGCTATTGTTGCTTTCATATTGAAAATGTTAATCATATTTTTGTCAATGGTGTTATTGCTTCCAAACTTTGGATATGGTATGATGATTTATTTAACTCTAACTATTTTCATGGCTCTCTTTTGTTATATCAACTTCTTGAAGTTTGTTTCCATAAAACTATGAAAGGTCATATGAAAGTTTTAATTGCTATTACCCTTATTTGGTTCATTTGGATGGATAGAAATGCTGCTAAATATCGAGGCATCCCTATGAACCATAAAAGGATCCTTGCTAGAACTAAAGAAAAAACAATTCATGCTTTGTTTAATGCAAATTTAATTAGAAATCCTTATTTTAGAGGTTATAAATTTATGGCTAAAAATTTGGGTATCACTTTTAATGATGATTCTTCCTACAAGAGTATTTGGATTATACATTGGATTAAGCCTAAAGAAAATTTTATTAAGATCAATACTAATGGTTCTATTTTCCCAAAAAAATATTGTTGTGGTGGAATTCTTAAGGATTCTAAAAAGTACTTCATTTGTGCTTTTCCTACCCCTCAAAGCTTGTTCTATTATTTATCTTTGAGCTCATGGTTAATAAAGCTATTGATATTTGTTTAAGCAAAGGCCTCTTTAATTATTGGATTGAAGTTGATGCTCTTCTTTTACTTGATATGCTCAATACTAATAAAATGGGGAATGCTAACTTATTTTATCTTCTTAATCACACTAAAAAGCTTCTTTCTTACATTTGCTACAAAATTTCTCACATTCTTCGTGAAGGTAATGCTTTGATTTCACAATTTGGGGAATTAAATGAGCTCACTTTATTTGATAACCATAACTTACTTAAGCATCTACATGGTCTGGTCAATTTGGATAACACTGGACTGCCTTACCTCAAATTTTACTATTTTGTTGATCATATTGTTATTGGTTTTATTCATTTGTTTTTTTTGTTGTTGTTGTTTTGTTTTTTATTGTTTTTTTTTTTTTTGTTGTTTTTTTCTTCCCTCGAAATGGTTTTGCTATTTTTCTTTAGGGTTAGTCAATCACACTTTATATGAAAGCTACCTTATTTGTTTTAGTTTATTTCTAAACTTAAACCCTCTTCCTCTTTACCCCATTGTATACTTAATTGACCCTTATTTGGTCATAGTGGTGCTATTTTTAATTTATTTTCCTATCCTCTAAGACTAGTGGTTTTCTTTCTATGGCTCATGCTATGCTTCTTTTGTCACACAACTTGATGGGGTCTTGTTGGGTTGCGTACTGATTTTGGCCTACCCTTATACTAATTGATGTTGGGTTTGCCTCTAGTTTTGGTTGGCTATTACCTTATTTTAATTGGATTTTTGGCTACTATGGTTGGTTATATTGGATGTTGCTATTTGTATCTTCCAACTACCTGAATATTTTGGGTCATCAATTTTTCATGGCTACTGTTGGTCTCTTCTACTTTGGATTAGTTTGGGGATTTTTGGTGCTTGTTGTTCTCCTTTCCTGGTTTCATTTGGGGCTTATGGTTGGTTTTCCCTCACCTTGTGGAGGTAGCTTTTTTAGTTGTTGCCTTCTATTTTCTCTTTTATCTTGTATCTCAGGGTTTGGAAGGGGCTTTGTTTTCCTCTACCCTTGTTCCTTTCCTTGATTTGCTCTTGTGGTTAGGTGGTTCTCATTGGCCTTTTCTACCTTGGTTTTCTTTCTGGCTGAGTGACTACCAATTTTGTTTCTTGGTTTTTTGGGAGATCTCCTGGTGGGTTGTGGCTATGCCTGTTGTTGTTGTTCTTTCCCTCCATGTTGGGCTTTGAATTTGGTTAACCTCATATTTTGGCTAGCTGCTCCCTTTACTGAATTGGAACTTCTACTATTGTGGTTGGTTGTTGGGTGGAAGCAATTTGTCTCTTCAGGATTTGCTAAGCTTTGGTTTTTTTTCAATTCTTTTTGGTTGTTTTCTTGGTTTGGGTTTGTGTTTTTTTTCTGTTGGTAGTTTTCTTTATTGATTGGTATGAGGATAACTGCTTTGTGGTTCTTTTTTTTTTTCCAGACCTGGGTTTCTATTTACTAGAGGAGATGGTTGTGGCTATTTTTTATCTATGCCTATAGGTTTGTTGGCAGCTGCTCCTCTGACTGGATTAGTCTGTTGTTTGGTAAGGGTTGGTTATGGCTCTCTCTAGTTTAGTGTCTTGGGATTGGATTTTATCTTACCTTGGATGCTTGTGCCATGGCTTAGTGTCATGGGATTTAGGTTGGTTGTTGGTATTAAATCCCTCTAGTTTATTTTGCTCTCCTTGTTTCTTGATATTTTCCACTTGGTCTATGGTGCTGGATTTGCTATTTTTCCTGTTGCCTTAGTGGTGGTTTTGATGGTAATTTCTCGATGCTCTCTTGGTCTCCCTAGTGCTTTCTTCTATCTATTGCTGGTTATCTTCTACTATTTTGCTATTTGGGTGGAGGTTTTGCCTTTTGGATTGATAATTCTGGAGATAGTTGTGGGTTGTTGTTATGCCTTTGGGACTATTTTTGGGTTGTGTTATTTATTCATCTTTGCTCCTTTTTGTGTTTCTCTTCCTTTTGGTGGTGGCTTTGGTGGAGCTTAGTTTTTAGCAGCCACTGCTTCTTGTAACTTGGGTTGCTAGATTTATGTGGTCTACTTGTGGGTTTTGGTTGATGGGTTGGTTTTACTAGCTGCTTTATCTGTTTGTTTGGTGCAGGACCTAGATCACCATGGGTTGTTTTGCCTTGGATGGTTTTCTTATATTAGGTATGCTGGCTATGTTGGCCTTGATGTTTTCTTATATCTTCTCTCTGGTTGGTAGCAATACATAAGACTGTAACCCTTCTCAAGAAGTTTGGATGCTCAAATGCATTGTTGCCACTTGAGATGATCTTAACTGAGCTCGAGCCTTCTCTTTCTCAGCTCTCTCTAAATTGTTTACTTTATCCTTTTCCCTTTAGCTATGATTATTGCCTTTGTACTATTTTGCAGAATTCTTTTGCAAGTTGTAACTTTATAGATGGAATGAGCTTTACTCAGTTAATTCAAGTGTTGTTGTTATGCATCATGATTATCTTGCTTTCTCAAAGGGATCAGAACTACTGACTAACCTTTTACTACTTTCATGAGTATATTATTGTCTTATTATGTCTTTTCTCATATGCTTTTAGATTTATATTTGTTTTATTTTCTTTTGTTTTCTTTCCCTTTTCTATTGTACTTAGATGGGAGTTTAGCTCTTTAAGTTTCTTGTAGCTCTAGGAGCAGTAGAACTTTGAGCATTACCCCTATTAAGGACATCGTATCTTTTCCTTTTATTGTAATAAAATTCCAACTTTCCCAAAAAAAAAAACTTAAACCCTAAAACCTACAACCCTAAACCCCAAACCCTAAATCCTAAACCCCAAATCCTAAACTCTAAACCCTAATCTAACCCTAAATCCTAAACACTAAACTGTAAACCCCAGACCCTAAAAACCTAATAACCTAAACTTGAACCTAAGAAAACCTAAAAATAAAACAAATAAAAAACCTAAACTTAAACAACCTAATAAAATAAAATAAAAACCTAAACTAAAACCTAAACATAAACCTAAACCTAAAAATAAAGTAAAATAAAAAATAAAAACAAAACTAAAATAAAATAAATAAAAACCTAAACCAAACTAAAAAAGAAAATAAAGTTAAAAATAAAAAACCATAATAAAATAAAGACTTAACCTAAAATAAAAATAAAATAAAGCTAAAATAAATTAAAATAAAAATTAAATAAAAACCTAAACCTAAAAAATAAACCTAAAAATGAAACCGAAAAATAAATAAAAAAAAACAAAACCTAACCCTAAACTAAAAAAACGTAAACTTAAATAAAAATAAACCTAAACTAAAATAAAATAAACTAAATTAATTAAAACCTAAACCTAAACTAAACTAGCTAAACTAAATAAAATAAAATAAACTAAAAATAAACCTAAACCTAAACTAAAAATAAAACCTAAAATAAACCTAAATGAAAACCTAAAACCTAAACCTAAAAAAATAAAATAAAAACCTAAACCTAAACCTAAAATTAAAAAATAAAACCTAAACCTAAAAAATAAAATAAATATAAAACTAAAATTAAAAATAAACATAAACTAAAAAAATAAGCTAAAATAAAAAAACCTAAACTAAAATAAATAAGGTAAATAAATAAACTAAATTAAATAAAAATATAAATAAAAAAAAAAATAAAATAAATTAAAATTAATAAACATAAAATAAATACCATACTGGTTTGGTTAATTTAAATAAAAATAAAAAAAATTAAATATTTAAATATAAAAATTTTAAACCATAAACCACCAACACCCTACCAAACAACCCTAAACTCTAAACACTAGGCCCAAAACGCCCTAAACCCTAAAAAATCCACTATAACCTAAACACAGGCCCTAAAGCCTAAACTCAGATCCTGGGCCCTGGGCCTAAACCTAAACCACTGGGCCACTGGGCCACTTCTAAAAAACCTGGCACTGGGCCCCACTAGATCTAAAAGGCCACTGGGCATGGGAGGCCGGGACCCTGGGCCACTGGGCCCTGGGCCACCCCTAAACAGGACACAGGCCCTCCACACTGACACCAGCCCGGCCCTGGCCTGGGCCTACCCAGACCACTGGGCCCTAGGCCACACCCTAAATGGGCCTAAAGATCTCAAAGGCAATAATAATCAGTCTTCCCAGCCTAACTCCACTAAACCTGGGCTAAACCACCTAAACTATTTGACCAGGCCATGGGCCTAAACAAAACCCTAAATCCTAAAGGCATAAACACTAAAGGCCTAAACTTTAAAGGTAGACCTCACTAAACCCTAACTCTAAACCTTAAACCCCAAAACTCTAAACCATAAAATTCTAAACCCTAAACCCTAAAATAAAACCTAAACCTAAACCTAAAATAAACTAAACCTAAACCTAAACCTAGACTAAATAAAATAAAATAAATGAAAAATAAACCTAAATTTGAAGTAAAAAATTAAGCTTAAAAATAAACATAAAATAAAAACCTAAAACCTAAATCTAAAAAAAAAATAGAAACCTAAACCTAAAAAAAATAAAACCTAAACCTAAAAAATAAAAATAAAAATAAAACTCAACTAAAAAATTAACTTAAATCTAAACCTAAACCTAAAAATTAACACCCCAATCAGTTGGTGGTATGTGGACTCCATGTCAATTTTCAAGATTAAATGAATTTGAAGATTATCATTTGATATTTCTTAAATGATTGGGGTGTTAATTTCTTTTCTCTCTTTAGAGGTCCCCTCTCTGTCCTCTTCATTTTTTTGCTTTAAAATTTTAAGTAATTGTTGCGAGGCATCATCTTTTCTTCAAGATTGGTAATAAAAATAAAATATGTTTATATTTAGATCATTGAGTTGTTGTCTCTGATGGCTTTGGGGGTGTTCCTACTGTACTGTTGTTGTCTCTGATGGTTGGTTGACTTTCTACCTTATTGGGCTTATTTATTTTGGTGGCTTTGTGGTTGGCTATTATGTCTGCTGCTTGGAGGAGTTTGCAAGGCAGACTTGGGATGATGGGCTACATGAGGTATACTATAAATAATGGCCTTGATGTTTCCCTCTCTATCTTCTTTTGGCTGGTAGCAGTATATGTAATTGCAACCCTTCTTCAGAAGTTTGGATTCTTACATATTGTGTTGCTCCTTGAGATGATTGTAGCTGACCCCGAGCCTTTTCTTTTCTTTGCTCCTTTTCTTTGCGCACACTCTTTATGATTGCTTAATTTTACTCATCCTTTCATTAATATGTTGCAGATTTCTTTTATAGGTTGGGAGAATCTTGTAGGTGGATCTTGCTGGTATCAAAAGGACCTAGTGGTTATTGCTATTGGGCATATGGATCAGTTGTTGTTGCAGATTTGGTTTTGCTTTTGCTTTTATTTTTTCTCTTACATTATTGTAATAGTTAGGGGATTTATCTCTTTAGGACTTATTGTAGCTTTTGAGCATTAGTTTAGTGATTTACCACCTCTGGGACTTTGTACTTTTCTTTGTGTGATAAAATTCTCCAAATTTCCACAGAAAAAAATAAACCCTAAAAACCTAAAAACCTAAACTTAAACTAAATAAAATATAAAAATAAAATAAATAAATAAACCTAAACTAAAATAAAATAAATTAAAACTACAACCTAAACCTAAATAAAAACCTAAAAAATAAAAATAAAAAATAAAACTAAACTATAATATAAAAAATAAACCTAAACTAAATAATAAAAATAAACCTAAAATAAAATAAAATAAACCTAAATAAAAAATAAAATAAATAAAATAATAAACCCAAAAATACATTATAAAAATAAAATAAATCTAAACTAAACTAAAATAAATAAATAAAACCTAAATCTAAACATAAATAAAATAAACTAAACTAAATAATAAAATAAACTAAAAATTCATAAAACTAAACTTAAAAATAAAACCTAAAATAAACCTAAAATAAAAAACAAAAAATAAAAACCTAAAAAATTAAGATAAAATAAAACTGAACACAAAAATTAAAATAAAACCTCAGCCTAAAAATAAAATAAAAGAAAAACTAAACTAATAAATATACATAAATCTAAAAAACCTAAAAAAAACTAAAATAAAAACTAAACTAAATTAAAATAAAACATAAAATAAAATAGAAACTAAATAAAAATAAAAAAATAAACCTAAGCAAAAATAAAAAATAAATTAAACAAAAATAAATAATAAATAAACTAAATAAACCTAAATCTACCAATTTATTAATTTTTAAAAATAAAATAATAAAATAAAATAAAAAATAAAACTGGAAACACAGCCAGATACCCAAATCCTGGGCCCACAAATCTGACCCACATAGGCCCTGGGCTCAGACCCTGGGCCACTGAGCATTGATCACTTAGGCCCTGGGACTACTGGGCTGGGAGCCCTGGGAGACTGGGCATGAGCCGCAGACTGGGCTCTAAAGGCCTGGAAAAGCTTAAAGTCACCTGGGCCCTAAACCCTAACCCTGGGCTCTCCTGGGCCCTGGGCTCTGGGCCCCCTGGGCCCTGGGCTTTAGCCTCAGATATGGGCCCTAAACTCTGAGCACAGACCCTAAACCACAGGCCAGATCTAAAGCAGGCCTTAATCCACAAAGCATAAACCTGACAGGCCCTGGAGCCCAGGCCCTGAGCCACACCCCAACCACTGACCCTGGGCCTCCCCAAACATAAGCGTAAACTTAAAGTGTAATGCTAAAAAATAAACCCAAACCCTAAAATAACAACTAGGCTGCACTTAAGAATGGGTGGAACCTTGGTGGGGAACATCAGCAAATGAGCTAGTCTAGTTGTGGAGGTTAAGGTGGAAGCAACGGTTATCATAATGGTGGTGGGTGATCTGGAGGTGCTGGTGGATATGGAGGCAATTGTCGGAGTAGTGGTGGTTATGGAAAGGGTAGGAGCGATGGAGGTTATAGTCGTGGTGGTGACAAAAGGAGAGATCTGGAATATGATGGTGGATCCCGCAACTAGAGAGGTCAGGGTGGTTCTGATGGGAATTGTAGAAATTGAAGAACGGTCGATCCGATCTGCTACTTATGGAACTGTGTCTTTATATTAGAGATGGTTCTAGTTATCTAGGGTTTTTCATTTGCTCTATGTGTGCTCAATTTTTATCTATGTTATCGTTTATGTCTTCGAAAACTTGGTTTGTTATTTGATTGATGAAATTGAAAAGAAGAAATGTTGAATCTAAATTTGTTCTCTGTTAAAGAAAATAAAAAACCCTAAACACTAAAATAAAACCTAAACCCTAAACCTAAAACATAAACCCTAAATGCTAAATTCTAACCACTAAAAACCATAAACCTTAAACCATAAACCATAAACCCTACACCCTAAGACCTAAAACCCTAAATCCTAAACCATAGACCCAAACCTAACCCCAGCCATCCCAAACCTAGGCAGGCCCCAAGACCTAGGCATGGGCCCCCAGGCCTGAGCCTGGCCCTGAGCTAATCACTAAAGCTAAAAACCTGAGCTAGGCTAAATAAAGACCTAAAAAGATAGATAAATAAATAGACCTAACACAAGATAAAGATAAAATAAAAGATAAACTAGACCCTAGGCACAAAATAAGATAAGATAAAATAAAGAAACTAAGATAAGATAAATAAGACCTAAAGTAGGCTAAAGATAAACCTAAATAAAATAAAAAAACTAGGCCTAAATAAAATAAAGATAAAATAAAAACTAAATGAGCATAAACTATTAGGCCTAGAATAAATTAAAAATAAAACCTGATCCTAAACTAAAGAAACTAAACCTAAGATAAAATAAAATAAACTAAAGCCTAAACTAAGATAAAGTGACCAAGATAAATATAATACCTAAATCTAAATAAACTAAACTAAACCCAAACTAAACTAATAAAATAAAATAAACTAAAAATTGAGTAAACTAAAAACTTAAAATAAACTTAAAATAAAACCCCAAAAACTAAAATAAAGCCTAACTGAAACTAAATAAAAAATAAAACTAAACTTAAAAAAAAAAATGAAACTAAACTAAATTAACCTAAACCTAGAATAAACTAGACAAAGACCTAAACTAAGATAAATAAATCTAAAATAAATAAAGCTTAAATAAATAAAATAAAATGACTAATAAAATAAAATTAAATTAAACTAAATAAATAAAAATATAAATCTAAATAAACCTAAACTTACTAATTTGTATTAAAGACCATAAACACTAAATCCTGGGCCCTGGGCCCTGGGCCTGACCATGACCTGACACTACTGACCCTAAAAACCACAACTGACCCTGACCCTGATCCACACCCTAAAAGCATAACCCTAAACCACTGACTTTAGGCCTACCCCAAGACCACACCCCCTAAAACTTAACTAAATAAAAATTAAAATTAACCTAAAACCTAAAACTAAACCCTAAACATAAACCCCAAGAATGGCGGTGGAGGTGAAGGATGCGATAATCATAGTGGTGGTGGGTGATCTAGAGGTGTTGTTGGGCATGGAGGTGGTGGTCAGAGTAGTGGAGATCATGGAGGCGAGAGGAATGATAGAGGTTATAGCCGTGGTGGTGGCGGATGGAGAGATCGAGGATATGATGGTGAATCCCACTATTGGAGGGACTGGGGTGGTTCTGATGGTAACTTGAGGAACTAAACAATGACCGATCCGATCTATTGCTTATGGAATTATGTCTTTACAATAGAGACATTTCTAGTTATACTCAGTTTTTGATTTGCTCTATGCATCCTCATTTTTTATCTGTCATCGCTTATCTCTAAGAAAACTTAGTGTGTTATTTGGTTGATGAAATCGAAAAGATGAAATGTCGACTCTAAATTTGTTCCCTGTTAAAAACAAAAAACAAAAAACCCTAAACTCTAAACTAAAGGATCCACTAAACTACTTGGACCCAAACCTAACTACAAACCTAAACCCTACACAAAACCACCAGAGCCCCAAGACCCAGGCCAAAAAACCCACAAACCCTAGGCTGAGGCTAAAGGTTGAAACAGCCCACCTAGGCCATAGTGTTACCACAGGCCCTGGGCCCTGACAAGGCCTACCCCCAAACTGGGTACAGGCTCTTGACACTGGGCTGGGCCACTGGGCCACACCCTGGGCCACAGGCCACTGGGCCCTAGGCCACACAAGTCCAGGCATCCCCAGGACCATGGAGCCTAACCATGCAGCCCTAAACCTGGGCCCCAGGCCACCCTGGGCCACTGGGCCCTAAACTATAAAAAAAACTGGGCCTAATAGACCTGAAAAATTAATAAAGAGCTAACCTAAATAAAATAAAAAATAATGGTACAGGCCCTAATCCTACCTAAAAATGATAAAATAAAAATAAACTAAACTAAATAAAATAAATAAAAGAAAGACTAAACTAAAGATAAAATAAACTTGGAATTAAAACCTAAATAAAAACTTAAATGTAAAATATAAAATAAACCTAAAATAAATTAATAACTAAATATAAACATAAACCTAAAAGAATAAACCTATAAATAAAATAAAAAATAATATAAAGAAACCATTATAAACTAAACCCCAATCTAAGATAAAAATAAAATTAACTAAACTAAACTAGATAAACTAAACTAAAATAAATAAACTAAATTTAAAATAAATTAACTAAACCTAAACTATTAAATATAATAGAACAAACTAAAATAAAAATAAACATAAAACTAAAAAATAAAACATAAAATAAAACTTAGATAAAATCCAAACTTAAAATAAATAAGAATAAAAGAGATTCAAAAATAAACCTAACAAAAGATAAAATAAAATGGAACAAAATAAACATAAAACTAAAACTTAAAAAATGACTAAATAATAAGATAAATAAATAATAAAATAAACCTAAATAAACTAAGATAAACTATGACTAAAGGTGGTTTGTTATTTAAAAGAAAAGCAGACTCAAACTAAACTGAGGCCTAGGCCTTTACTAAAAATGATCCCTGGGCCCCTGAGCCTAAATCCTAGGCCCTAGCCTGAGCCCTGCCTGACCTAAGACCCTGGGCCCTGACCACTCAAGACACTAGGCTAGAGCTTACACTAGGCACTAATAAACCAAAAATGATAAATAAATTTAGGCTAAGATAATTAAAAAATAAATAAAACATGGGTTAAACCCCAGCTACAAATAAATAATAAAATAAATAGATAACTAAGTTAAAGATAAAGATGCCTAAATAAAATAAAAATAAACCTAAAAAATAAAGATAAAGATAGATAAAGATAAAAGAAAAAAGAATAAATGTTAATGATAGTTAAAAGATAATGATAATTAAGATAAATAGATAAGATAAACTAAACAAACCCTCATGCATGATTTACAAAGGGTTCAAAAAATATCAAAGATCCACTAAGGGACCCAGGCTAAGTTTAAGACTGATGCAGGACAGAACCCTGAGGCCTGGGCTACAGGCCTTTAGCCCTGGGCCCCTGAGTCTAGGCCCTGGACCACTGACCCACTGCCCAGCCTGAGATCCTAAGGCCAGAACTGTCAATATCAGCACACCCTGGGCTAAAAGGCTAAAACCTAAGCTAAATAGATAGACCTAAACAAATAAATGGAAACTAGCTAAATAATAAATATATAAATAGGCTAAACCCTAAACTGAGCTACCTAAAATAATAATATAAAAATAAAACTAAAGGTAAAAGATAATAAAAAACCCTATAAACTTAAAATAAAATAAACCTAACAATAAATAACCTAAATAAAATAAATTAAAGAAAATAAAATAAACATGGATTAAAATAAAATAAAAATAAATATGAAATCTATGATAAAGATAAAACCTAAAATCTCAAAAAAAAAATAAACCTACAGAATAAATAAAAATAAACCTAAACCATAGCTAAAAAAACTAAGCTAAAACAATAAAATACACCTAAACTGAGCTATAATAAACTAGAATTGAGAAACCTAAACTAAACTTAAAATAAAACTAACTAAAATAAAATAGATGGATTAAAATAAACTTAAAACTAAAAAATAAACTAAAATAAAACATAAAGATAAAATAAATTAAATTAATTAATAAATAAAATAAAATAGCTAAAATAAATAAAATAACTAAATAAACTTAATAAACTAAATGTCTGGCATGGTTTTAAAAGGTTCAGCATATTAACACAATGTAATCCTAATCTGACAGAGCCATAAACATGAGCTACTTTCTAGGCCCTAGGCTCTAAGAGCTAAGCGTTAAGCCCAGATCCTTTGTCTGAGCCCACTAGGCTCTGAGCTCAGCCCTAGGCACAAGCCTCCCAAGACCCTAAGAGAGCCCCAACTGAAACTGAGCCTTAGGCCAGCCCAGGTACCCCACTAAAGATCCTAAATCTAAATCTAGGCTAAAAAAAACATAAAGAGAAAGATAAAATAAAATGGCTTTAAAATCTAAAATGAAGTAGATAAAAATGAATAAATGAAAGCTAAAGGCTTAGGCCTAAAAGGATATAGATATAAAAAACAAAGAAAATAAATAAAATTTAATACTAAAATAAAACTAAATAAAGAAATCTAAACTAAAAGATAAAATAACCTAGATAAGATATAAGAAAAGAAATAAATAAGACAAATAAAATAAAATAATAAAAATCTAGAAATCTAAATTAAAAATAAAAATAAAAAATAAAACTAAAACAGTCTAAAACTACATGTTTGCTTATTTAAAAAGAATAAAATAAAATAAAACTGCCTGACACTGGGTCCTGATCCTAGGGACCAGGCAATGGCATAAGGCCATAAAGGCCATGGCTGAATCCTACTGAGAGCCCAGGCCACTGGGCTCACCTGGGCCAGCTCCCCAGGACCTGGGCCACACCTAAACACGGACTGGGCTAACAAGATAAAAGATAAAATAAATGGAAGACCTAAATAAAATAAAAATAAGATAAATATCTAAAGACTAAACTAAACCTGATAAGATATATAAAATAAAAAACTAATCTAAGATAAAATAAACCTAAATACTAATTAAAATACCTAAAAAGAGAACCTAAATAAGATAAAACTAAACATGATTAAAATAAAATACTTAAATAAAGATGAATTAAAACTAAATAAAACCTAAACCTAAAATAAACCTAAAATAAACTCAACAACCTAAACTATAAATAAAGACCTAAAATAAATAAAATAATTCAAACTAAACCTAAACTAAGATAAACTAAACTAAATGGACATCTAAACCTAAATAACAAACCTAAACCTAAACTATAAAAAATATAATAAGAAAATAAACATAAACTACTTAAGATTAAAGACTTAAATGGACCTAAAATGAGCACAACTGACCTAAAATTAAAACTACCAAAAATAAAACCTAACTTGAAATAAAATAAAATAAATCTAATCTAAAAATAAACATATTAGACCTAAACTTAAATAAACTAAACTAAAACTTATGTAAATAAAATTAAGATAAATAAACTAAACTAAATAAAATTTAAAATAAACCTAAATAAAATAAAATAATAAACTAAGATGAGTTTAAAATAAACTAAATGAGCCTACCACACCACTAGGCACTGAGCCCTCTGACCCTAGGCTTCATGGGATCTGAGCCCAGGCAACCCTAATATTATAAAATATAAAGATAAAACCATGACGGGACCACTGAGCCTAGGCTTGGCCTAGCCATGAGCCTAAAGAGCCTGATCCTGAGCCCTAAGACCCTGGGCCCTGGGCCACTGAGCCCTCGTGAGCCCTGAGCCCTGATACACTGACCATGAGCTCTGGGCCAGCCCAGGCCCTGAGCCACTGGGCCTACTGACCAGGCCCTAGGCCCAAAAGGCTAAACTGGGCTAAACTAAATGGATCATGAAGACTAGAGTAGATAAGATAAAATAAATTAAGATAAAACATACTAAAATCTAGCTAAACTAGGCTTAAAGATAATAGATAAAACTAAAGATAAAATAATGGCAATTAGATTAAAGGCTTAAATGGATTAAAGTAGGCCTAAAGATAAAATAAAATAAACCTAAGATAGATAGATAAAGATAAATAAAACTAAATAAAATAACTGATAAAGAATGATAAAATAACTAATAAATGGGCTTGAGCTGGTGGTTTGGCATTTTGAATAAATGGGCTCTAGGCCCTGACCCTGACCCTAGGCCACGGATCAAGACCCTGGGCCCTGGCCCTGGGCCTAAGACCCTGAGACCCCAGGCCCTGAGCCTGGCAGACTCTGAGATGACCTGCCTGACCATGACATGGCCTTGACCCACTGACCACTGATGGGTGACCTGGCCCTCCTGACCCTGACCCCACCCCACTGACCCTAGGCCCTGGGCCCTGGCCCTGATTTGGGCCCTGGGCTGACCTGACCCTGACTGACCTGGAGTCCTGACCACACAGGCCGCATGGGCCACTGGGCCCTACTGACCCTGACAGCAGCCTGACCTGACCTGACCTGGCTGACTGACCCTGGCATGACCTGGCCCTGATCCTGGGCCCTGGCCCTGACCCTGGGCCCTGGCCCTGACCCTAGGCCTGAAGACCTGACACTGAGACCTGACAGGCCAGCCTGACCCAGACCCTGACGCCCAACAGCCCAGCCCTGACTGGCCTTGACCTCTGGCCCTTAACCTGGCATGACCCTGATCTTAGCCCTACCCCCTGACCCCCTAATAAACCCTACCACTGACTAGATACAGCCTGAACTCTTTATTGTTCTTACTGATAATTTTTATGATTGAGTTTTGCTGTTAATCTTTGCAGTCTTGATAGAGATTATCTCTCTCAACCAAAATGGTTTTATTAGAGGTAGATCCATTTATGATAATATTTTATTTTTCCAAGAATTAATTGATGATCTTGATGCTTAGACTAAAGGTGGCAACATTCTTTTCAAATTAGATATTACCAAAGGCTTTGATAACATCTCTCAGGATTTCCTTTTCCATATTTTGAATTTATTTAGGTTTTCTAATAAATTTATTTATTTTATCAAAAATTGTATTAATAATGCCTGGTTTTCAATTTTGCTTAATGGGCAAGCCTTGGGTTTCTTTCCCTCTTCCCATGGCTTACATCAAGGGGATCCTTAATCTCTTAAGTTATTTATTATTATTCTTGAGTACTTATCTAGGAGCATCAATGATTTATTCTTAATAATCATAGTATGTACTACAGAACTATTGGTGGTCTTCCAATTTCCCATTTAAGGTTTGCAGATGATTTCATTATTTTTTGCAAAGCTTTTATTCATCACATCAAGCATCTCAAGTATTTTTTAAATAAAGTTGGTAGAAAGTGGTCTGTCTACTATTGCTAGAAAAGCTATTTTATCACTTTCTCTAGTTTCTTCAATAAAAAAATCAATCAAATCCTGCATATCACTAATTTTAAATATCAACACTTACCTCTTAAGTGCTTGTATAATCACTTTAAAGGTCGAACGTTCCCATCTCTTTGATGAGCTAATTCAAAAAAATTTCAAATAAAATTTATATTTGAATTCCATTTACTTTCTTTTTTAGTGGTAGGCTCACTATTCTTAAAAGCACTCTCAACTCCATGCCTTTTTATTTGATTCAGATTATTATCCCCATGAATGTTACACTTATCAGAATTGATTGTTTGCTTAATAAATTTATTTGGGGCTCCAATAATTATACCAAAAGAATGCATTTGACATCTTGGCATAAATCTTGTGGTCCTTTGGGAGAAGGTGCTCTTGGTTGCAACCCTATTCGTGAAGCTATCAATTCCTTCTCTCATAAGCTATGGTGGAATTTAAGAAAGAATGATAGCCTTTGGTCTCATTTTATGATGTAAACATATTGCCAAGGTAAACCTCCCTTTAACTGTGCTTATAAATTTGGTGACTCTCCAGTATGGAAAACACTTTGGTCCATTAAATGTGTTCTCAAATCATTAATATCTTGGGGTATTCAGTCAGGTTCTTCCTTCTTTTACCAAGATAATTGGATTATGATGACACCCTATTGATTATCTACCCACTCTACTATTTCTATCAAAGTTAATTTCTTTTGGCTTAATAACAATTGGAATGAAAGCTAACTTGAGAATTATATCCTTATTTCTCCTTTTGACAACTTTAGAAATATCCCCATTACTTCTAACAAACCTGACCATCTTCTTTTTAAACTTTCTTTTAATGGTGACTTTCTAATTAAAGAGGTTTGGAATTTTATTTAAGATAAACAGAACCCCTCTAATTTTTTTTAAACTTTGGAACAATATCATTCCCATTTCTATTCAATTTTAGCTTGGAGGATTTTGCATGATTTTATTCTATGGACTCTTTACTTTCTGGACTAAAGGTTTTAGTTTCCTTCAAAGTGCTATTGTTTCTTTCATATTGAAAATGTAAATCATGTTTTTGTCAATGGTGCTATTGCTTCTAAATTATGGTTTTGGTATGATGATTTATTTAATACGAACTATTTTTAGGGTTCTCTTTCTTTATATCAACTGCTTGAAGTCTGTTTCAAAAATACAGTGAAAGGTCAAGTAAAAGTAATAATTATTATTAGCTTTATTTGGTTCATCTGGATGGATAGAAATGATGCTAAATATTATGTTATTCCTATGAACCATAAAAGGATCCTGGCTATAACTAAAAAAAATTCATGCTCTTCTTAATCCCAATCTTATTAGTAATATTCATTTTAGAGGTTATAAATTAGTGGCTAAAAAATTGTGTATCATTATGCACGAGTTTGACTCTTATAAAAGTTCTAGGATTATCCATTGGATCAAACCTAAAGAACAATTTGATTAAAGAATATCTTGATGGTTATTTCTTCTAATTAATATGATTGTGGTGGTATTCTTAGGGATTCTAAAGGTACTATCATTTCTTCTTTTGCCTATCCTCTCAAATCCTATTATGTTATTTTTACTGAGCTTATGGCTGTTAATAAAGCTATTGAAATTCGTTTGAATACGGGTTTCTTCAACATCTGGATTGATGTTGATTCTCTCTTGCTTCTTGTCATGCTTAAATCCAATAGAAATGGGAATGTTGAATTATTTTATCTTTTTAATCATACTAAAAATCTTCTTTCTTAAGTTTGTAATAAAATTTCCCACATCCTTCATGAAGGTAATGCTTGTGTTGATTACTTGGCTAACTTTGTTGCCAACTTAACTGAGTTCACTTTATTTGACAACCAAACTTTGCCTAAACTATCTAAGGTTTTCGTTAACCTAGATAATACTAGGATTGCCTTATCTCAAATAATAAATTCTTGGCTTAATTTTGACAACCAAACCTTACTTTAACAACCAAAATTTCCCACATTATTTGACAACAAACCTCCCAACTAAACCCTAAACCACAACCACTAACCTCCCTAAACCTCCCTAAACTCTACCCTAAACCCATAAGCATGAAACTCTAGCTACAACTCACATCTTCAAATCTAAATCTAAATAGGCTAAACCTAAAATCTAAACCCAATCTGCCTGGCCACCTCCTCTCCCTAAACCTAAACCCTAAACCCTAAAGCCTGACACTAAACCCTACAGTGAAACATGCCCAAACTCACTTTAAGATCCTAAACCCTAAAACCCTAAACTAAACCTAACTCCTGGACCTAAACTACTAAATAATCTTTAAAATAAAATAAATAAAAATCTTAAACTAAATAAATAAATAAATTAAATTAAATAAAACCTAAAATAAAACTAAACCTAAACCTAAACCTAAAAATAAAATAAAATAATCTAATAAAAATAAAATAAATAAAAACTTAACCTAAACTAAAAAATAAATTAAACCTAATAATAAAAAACCTAAATAACATAAAAACTAAACATTAATTAAAAAAATAAACCAAAATAAAAACTAAATACAAAGCAAAACATAAAATAAAATAAAATACAAACTAAATAAAAACTTAAACCTAATAAATAAAAACAAAACATAAAATAAAAATAAAAAAACTAAAATAAAATAAACCTAAATCTAAACTAAAATAAACAAAACTAAACTAAATAAAAACTAAACCTGAACCTAAACTAAACCCAAACCAAATAACACTAATTAAATTAAAAATATACTTAAACCTAAAATAGAAATCAAACTTAAAAATAAACCTAAAATAAAAACCTTAAACCTAAACCAAAAAAATAAAAAAAATAAAAAACCTAAACCTAAGCCTAAAATTAAAAAATAAAACCTAAACCTAAAAAATAAAATAAAAATAAAACTAAACTAAAAAATAAAGCTAAACCAAAACCTAAACCTAAAAAATAAACTAAAATAACAAAAAGTAAAATAAAAATAATAAACTTAAAATAAATAAAGTAAACTAAATAAAAATAGAATAAACCGAAATAAAATAAAATAAAATAAAATAAACAAAAATAAAAAGTAAACTAAATAAACTAAACTAGGGTTTACTAAATTAAAATAATAATAAATAATAAATAAATAAAATACCCAACCCCTACTAAACCCTAAACACTAAACCACCAGATCCTACCCAAACCCCAGACCCAAAGGCCAGTGCCCAAAGAAATGAGCCAAACCCCACAAGACCCTAAACCCCAAACCCTAGGACTGAGCCCAAACCCTAAACCCAAAACCATAAACCCCTAAACCCTAGGCATTAAACACCTAAACCTAAACTAAATAAATATAAAAAAAAATAAATAAATATAAAAATTGAAACCTAAATAAAAAAAAATAAAAAAAAAACTTAAACTAAAATTTATACCTAAAATAAAATAAAATAAAAATAAAACTAAAATAAAATAAATAAAACCTAAACTAAACTAAAAATAAAATAAAACTAAATAAAAAACCTAAACCTAAAAATAAACCTAAAATAAAAAAAAATAAATAAAATAAACCTAAATCATAAAATACAAAAAAAAACAAATAAAAGATAAAATAAATTAAAATAAACTAAACCTAAACTAAACTAAAATTAAACCTAAATCTAAATTTAAAATAAACTTAACCTAAACTTAAACCTAAGTAAATGTGAATAAACTAAAATAAAAACTAAAATAAAAAAAATAACCCTATTAAAACCTAAACTTAAAAAAATAAATACCTAAACCTAAAAAATAAATAAAATCTAAACCTAAAAAAATAAAATAAAATAAAACTCAACTAAAAAAATATAAACTAAACCTAAATTGAAACAATAAACTAAAATTGAAAACCTAAACTATAATAAATAAACCTAAAATAAATAAACTAAATTAAATAAAAATAAACCTAAGTAAAAAGTAAAAAAATAAAATAAACTAAAACAAATTAAACATAAATTAAATAAACTAAATAAACTTAAACCAATCAGTTTACTTATTTTTTAAAAAAAACCAATAAACCATAAATTTTAAACCCTAAAACCCAAAACCTTGAATCCTAAACCCTAAACCCTAAACCCTAAACCCCAACCTAAACTACAGACCCCAAACCCTAAAACTAAACATAAAGTAACTTAATAATTAAGAAATAAACTTAAATGAAACTAAACCTAAAAAAGGAATACATCACCATCAACCCAGGCTGGAAGATCACTGGAGCAAAGTGGTGGTAGTTATCAAAGTGGTGGTGGGGATCTAGAGTGTTGGTGGATATGGAGGTGGTGAAAGCGGATGGTTATGGAGGCTGGCGATGAAGGTTACATCAGTGGTGGTTATGGATGGAGATATATGATGGTGGATAAATAAGGCCAATTCTGACTAGAAACTAAATAATGAAAGATCTACTTATGGAACTTTGTCCTTATAGTAGAGATGATTCTAGTTATCAAGGGTTTTTTATTTGCTCTATGCGTGCTCATTTTTTATCTATGTCATCGTTTGTGTCTTAAAAAACTTGGTGTGTTACTTGCTTGATGAAATCAAAAAGAAGCAATGTTGAATCAAATTTATTCTCTAAAAAAAATAAAAAACTAAACCTAAAACTAAACCCTAAACCTAAAATTATAAACCTAAATAGTAAACTAAAACCAAAACCTAAACCCAAAATAAAAACTACCAAAAACCACCTAAATAAACCTACCCTACCCTAACCTCCCTAAAATCCCTAAACTAACCCTAAAAACCTACCCTAAACCTTTCCCTAAATATAAAAATAAATAAAATAACTAATAAAATAAATAAATAAAACTAAATAATAAAAACTAAAATAAAATACCTAAATAACTAAATAAATAAACCAATATAAAATAATCTGACATATTAATAAACCTAAATAAATAAATAACCTAAACCCTATTTTAAATACCTAAATAAAATAAAAACCTAAACTAAATAAACTAATAAATATAAAACCTACCTAACTAACTATAAATAAAAATAATGATAAACTTACAAAAAATAAACCTAAATAAAATAAAACTAAAACTTAACCTAAACTAATAATAAACCTAAATACCAAAATACCCTAAACTATCCAAAAAATAAAATAAAAAACTAAAAAATAAAAAATAAAATCTACTTAAAATAAAATACTAAACTACTAAAAAATCATAAACCTAAACCTAAGGTAAAATATAAATTATAAATAAAATAAATATAAACTATAAAAAATATTAACCAATAATATAAAAATATACTAAAATAAACTACTCTTTTATTTTTTTTTTAAAACTTACCTACAATCCCCAAGGCCTAAACTGACCTGAGCCCTATGACCCAGGCCCTAGGCCCTACCCACCATAACTGAACCAACATAGGCCCTAGGCTTAAAAGGCCACCCGCCCTGAGCTAAACTAACCTGATCTAGGCTCTGGACTCTGGGCCTTGATCTAAACTGCTTTGCCCCAATGTAGGCCTGAGCCCTCTATCCACACAGGCTGACATTAGGCCAGATCTGAGCCACTAATCCAGTCCAGGCCAAAACTAAACCCTAAATAAACACCAGGCTCTACCTGAGCCTAAAATCTAAACCCTAGGCCTAAACTAGGCCATCCTGACCCTGAGCCCTAGGCCACAGCCATAAATCCAAAAAACATAAAGACCTAAATAAACTAAATAAACTTGAAAATAAAATAATAAAGGAAAACCTAAAATTAAATAAAGATAAATAAAATAAAAACTATAACCTAAACCTAAAAAATAAAATAAATAAAACCTAAACTAATTTAAAATAAAATAAATGATTAAAAGATTTAAATAAAATCAAAACTAAATGTAATAAAATAAAATAAACCTAAAAATTAAAATATAAAAAATAAATAAACCTAAACTAAATAAAACCTAAACCCATAAAAACAAAACTAAAATAAAGAAAATAAATAAAATAAAATAAAATAAACCTAAACTAAAATAATTATAAATAAAATAAAATAAACTAAACCAAAACAACTTAAATAAACCTAAACCTAAACTAATCTAAATAAAAATACTAAAATACCTAGATAAACTAAGACCTACTTTAAATACATAATATAGTAATTGCCCTAAACACTAAATGTAACTACTAATAATTAACCTATAAATGATTAATTAATAAATAACAATAACTCCCCAAACTAAAACTAAAGTTATGGTAATATGTATATATTTCTTGTAAAAATAAAATAATAGCCTATAAACTAATATAAACCTTGACTAGTAAATAAACGTGGGCTAAAACTAAACTATAATGGAAATATAAGACTAATACTTTAAAGAATGCTTAATACTAATAAAACACAACTATAATAATAAAATGTCTTTAAGACTAATAATAATAAACATATATAATATAATAAAACTATAAAAAAAAAACCAAAACCTAAAACAAAATTAATAAAACTAAAACCCTAATAATAAAACTAAATAAAAAAAACCTAAAAAAAATTAAACTAAATCCAATAATAATTAATAAACCTAATAATAACTAAACTAAACTAAAATAAAAAAACTAATAAATAATAAATAACTAAAATAATAAAAATAAAACTATAAAAAAATAAAAAAACTTGTATCCTAAAAAATAACTAAACTAAAACCAATAACTTAAAACTAAACCAAACCTGTAATAAACTAAAATAAATAAAACCTAGAATCCAATGTCCTCTTCCATTCTAAGCATTATTCTAAATCCTTTTCCTTTTCATTTTCTTTCTCAACATTTCTGGTTTTCCAAAAAATTTCTAGTTCTTGGATCTTGACCTTTGCCGATCATTGTTGAGTTCTAAAGTGGCACCATTTTCCATGGCATCAAGTTTTTTGAGTACTTGGGGAAAACCAAATGCTCCAATTGCTCCATCACGAGCTTCCGATTCTTTGGGTATTGCTAAACCTTTTGCCCTTAATTCTTTAAAGATGCATTATCTTATAAGGATTCTTCAACTTCTTTTGATATTATTTTAAACCCGGTTCATATGACCTTCAAATGTGTTCCAACTATTATTTTGGATATTGAAAAAAAATAGGAGCTTGCATATACTTTGGTAGAATTTTCTTTTGGCGTCTAGTATGGAAATTGGTTTTCTTTCATGAATCTTTCTAGTGTTTTTTTATTAATGGATGGTTGAAATGTGATGATTAAATTATATAATGATCTTGATTATAGTTTGCTCGTCGATCTTATTATTTTAAAAACTATCAAATGTTTATTCTTAAATGAACTCCATTTTTTTGACATTAAAGAGGAATCTCCTATAGCATTGGTTTGGATATCTTTGCCTAATCTTCAAGCTCACTTTGTTAATTATCAATTCTTGCATGATGTGGGTTCTATTTTTGGTAGACCCTTACAAATCTATCAAGCAACTGCAGCCAAATCCAAGCCACTGGTTGCTCAGAGCCTTGTTGAAATTGATGTAATAAAGAAATTTCCTATGGTGATATTGATGGAGAAATATAGATATTTAGGTGAGTTTGAAAACTTCCCTGCTTTATGCAATCATTACAAAACTCATGGCCATGATGTATCAAAATGTTTTGTTACTCATCAACATCTTCAAAAGGAAGTGGTTAAAAATCCTAAGGCTGTTGGAAAAATTAGAGATTTAAAAAGTGAAAAGAAATTCTACTTTAAATGACAAAGATAATGGTGTTGTGAATGAAATTTTTTGATGTTTTTAATGATGTTCCTAATGTTTCTAGTATTGTTCCCAATGTAAAGTGATGCTTGTTAAAAATTCTTAACTATTTTGGAGTAATCGGGTTTCTTGCTATTATTTCTATTATTCACGAAAATTTGCAAGTGGATGATTTTCCTGTTTTATTTTTTGATTCTAAGGAGATTTGTCATAAAGTTTCTAAAAATCTTATAGAAAATATTTTTGTTATTTTGCCTCAAAAATCTTTAAAATAAAATTTTGTTTTATTTTCTTCAAATTTGGACAAGAATGATGGTATGGAGCTTATTGATAATGTCTAGCCAAGTGTTTGTTTACTTAATAAATCTATTTTTAACTATTATTCTGGATGGTATTTTGCTTAGTGATAATTCTCATTTAATGGAGAAAGAGGATTTATCTTCTTGTGAAATGGGATCTTCTCCTAAATCTATCATTAATAATGATGATAGAAATTTTTTTGATGAAGAATCCATGGAGAATGAGATTAGTTTTCAAACTATTTTTGTGAAAAGGAAAAAAGTTTAAAAATTATCCTCCTAAAGTTTCTAGATCAACTAGATCTTCTTCATCTTCTTTACTAATAAAAATTAATTGTTTAACTTTCTTATTTGGAATGTGAGGGCATTGGTACTCTACTATTACAAATAGAATTAGGAATCTTTGTAGAATTTATAATGTTGGTTTTGGTTATTCTTGAACCTCTTATTTTTTCTTCTAAAATATTGCATGCGGCCATGATGATTGGTTTTAACAATTTTTATTTCAATAACAATAATAAGATTTGGTTATTTTGGAATAATTCTCTTTCTATTAATGATTTTCATCAAGTTATTAATCTATATATTTCATTTGGTGATTATCATGCATTTTGATTTTTTTATCTTTGCTTGTAACAAGTTAGAAAGGAGAATTCCTTGGGATCAATTATCTAATTTTGCTTCTATTGTTAATGATTCTTGGATTGTTGGTGAAGATTTTAATACGGTCCTTTCTTTGAATGAAAGGAAAGGGGGTTCTTTATCTAATTTACATTCAATGGAAGATTTTTCATATATGATTTTGGATTGTAATCTTTAGGATGTTGGTTTCATTAGTTCTCAATTTACTTGGAATAATCATAGATTGTGGCAGAAGTTGGATCGTGCTTTATTTTTAATTATTGGTTAAACTGTTAGCCTTTAACTTGAGTGGAGCATCTTAGTAGAACTTTATTGGATCATGCCCCTCTTTTGATTACTATTAAGGATGCTATTCATAATAATAATGTCATTAAAAATTCTTGTTTTCAAAATGTTGTTACAAGATAAAAGTTTTCTTGATGTTATTGCTTATAATTGGTATGCTGCTCTTTCTCCTGATGATTCTGCATTTAGTATGATGAGATTTTGGCTTAAGCTTAAAAAGCTTAATCATAATATCACTTCATGGAATAGAAACTACTTTAAAATGTTTTTGATAATATCAAGAATATGGAACATAAGGTGAAAGATTTGAAAGAACTTGTTATTACTGATTCTTTTTTTTGTTCTAATCTTCTTTGCTAAAGATAATCACTAACTTTTAGGATATGGAGGAGACTTATTAGAGATGTCTAAGCATCTAAGGGGAAAGAAACACTAAATATTTTCATTCTTTGGTAATGAAAAGAAGAGTTCTTGGTCGCATTCATAAAATCAAGAACTTTCATGCTTCTTGGCTTACCAACAAAGAGGATATATTTTCTTCAGCTCTTAATTATTTTAAAGATCATTTAAATAAAAATTGTCAACTTGAGCATTTATCCAATCCCTATCATCCCTTATTATGTCTCTGAGGATAATGAGTGCTGAGTTATTCCTCCTTCTCATGAGGAAATTTTTAATATTCTTAAGGGTATGAATGTTGATTCTATTGCAGTGTCGGATGGTTACACTACTTTATCCTTTTAAAAAGATTGATTTATTATTGAAATTGACCTTGTTAATGTTGTTAAGGACTTTTTTCAAAGAAATTCTATTACTAAATTTTTTAGTAGAACTTCTATTATTCTTATTCCTAAGAAAGATAATCTTGACTTTTGGATTGACTTTAGACCTATTAGTCTTTGTACTTTTTTCAATAAATTGATTTTTAAAATTTTGACTAATAGGCTTAGTCAGTTTCTTCCTAAGATTATCTCTTCTAATCAAACTGGCTTTGTGAAAGGTAGAACTATTTGAGTTAACATCTTGCTTGCTCAAGAATTGATTCATGATTTGAATGTTAAAACTAGAGGTGACAATTTACTTTTTAAGCTTTACATCACCAAAGCTTATGATAACATTGCATGGGATTTTCTTAATAGCATTCTTACTTTATTTTATTTTTCTAATCATTTTGTTTCTTGGGTTAACAATATAATTAGAAATGTTTGGTTTTCATTAGTTATCAATGGTGAAAACTTTGGTTTCTTTAATTCCTCTCAAGGTATAAGACAAGCTGACTCTCTTTCTCCATTATTACGGTTGAATATTTGTCTCATTGACTTAATCTTTTTTTGAGAAGAATTCTAATTTGTATTTCAGGAATCATGGTGGTTTGGTTATCTCTCACTTAAGCTTTGTTGATGATTTAATAATTTTTTTTGTAATGGCTCATTACATTATGTTAAAAAGCTTAAATATTTTTCAAATAAATTTGAAAAGGAAAGTGACATTTTGATTAATACTCATAAAAGTTGTTTTATCACTTCTACTCTTATTTATGTTCATATAATTAACAAGATAAAGGATATCACTGGTTTTCTCATCAAAATCTTCTATTAAATTTTAGGCTCCCTTTATATTATGGCCATAAGAGATCCCATCTCTTTGATGAGGTAACTCATAATATTCAAAATAAAATTTCTATCATTGAATTTCATTTTTTGTCATTTGGTATTAGATTAATTATTATTAAAACTATTCTTTATTCTCTTCCTTTTTACTTATTGCTTAATATTGTTCCTCCTTCCCTTATTCTTATCAGGATTGAAAGACTTTTTAATATATTTTCTTAGGGCTCTAGGAATTCAGCCAAAAGGCTTTAGTAGACTTCTTGGTCTAATATGTGTGGTACCATTTATGAAGGTGGTATTGGGTGTAGAACATTAATGGATTCCACCAATGTTTTTTCTTATAAACTTTGGTCAAATTTTAAGAAAAATGAAAGTCTTTGGGCAAAATTCTTGAAATTTAAATATTTCAAAGGTAAGCATCCTTTAATTTGCAATTATAAACATGGCATCTCTATTATTTGGAAATGGCTCTGTGATATTAAATGGAAAGCAAACCCTCTCATTTTTTGGGGTATTAATAATGGATCTTCTTTCTTTTGGCAAGATAATTGGATGGGGGATTTTTCGATTGAGTTTTGCATAATACTCACTCTACTTCTTCTTTGAAAGTTAGTCATGTTATTTATAATGTTAAATGGAATTTCTTTCTTTTAAATGATTTGATTCCTGATTTCATTAGTAATAACATCATTAATATTCCTATTGATAGTAACTTTTCGAATCAAAATCTTTTCAAAATTTCTAATCATGGAGAATTTTCTTTTAAAGATACTTGGCACTATATTAGAGTTAAAAAGTATTTTCTTCTCCTATTTTCCTTAAATTTTTGAATAATATTATGTTACTATTGATTCTTTGCTTTTGGACAAAGGTTTTCCTCTACCCTCTAAATGCCTATGTTTCTTCCATATTGAGAATATTAGTCATGTTTTTGTTAATGGTTCCATTGCCTCTAAAGTTTTGGGTTGGTATGAGGATTTATTTAAAATAAGTTATTTTAATGGTACGTTTACTTTAATGCAACTTCTTGACTCTTATTTTCTTAATACTGTTAAAGAGCATATCAAAATTGTGGTGGAAGTTACTTTGATTTGGTTTATTTGGCTTGACAAAAATGATGTTAAGCATCATAATGTGCCTATAAATCATAAGATAATTATTGCTATGACTAAAGATAAGATTTCTTCTTTATATAAGGTTACCCTTCTTAGTGGTACTAGTTTTAGAGGTTGCAATTTTGTTGCCTCTAAATTGGGTATCAGTTTTCCATATTATGACTCATCTCCAGATTATAAAATTATTCATTGGATTAAACCTCTTAATTATTGTATTAAAATTAATATTGATGGTTTTGTTGCACAGAACAAGTCGAGTTGTGTTGGTATTTTTAAAAATAATCTTGGGAATATTAACTTGGCTTTTTCCACTCCTCTCTCTACTAATTTTTTTTTGCTAAATTGATGGTTGTCTATCATGCTCTTAAGCTTTGTTTAGATAGAAATTTTCATAATATTTGGTTGGAATTTTATGTTGAGATGGTTGTTCTATGATCAATTCTAACCATAAAGTGCTTGTTGAGCTTTTTTATTTAATTAGAAATATTTAAGCTATTATCTCTAAACTTTCTTTTAAAATTACTCATATTTTAAGAGAAGGTAATGTTTGTGCGGATTTTTTAGTTGGTTTGGGTTATAATCTCTCTGATTTTACTTTATTTACAAATGCAAATATTTCTAAGAAATTAAGAGGGATATCTAATTTAGATAAATCTGGTTTGTGTTATGTTAGATTTTATTATTTTTTTTTCTTTCTTTTATGTTGGTGGTTTTCTTGGGACTTCTGTTTGGGAGCTTCTGGTGGTTTTGGTTTGTTCAATTGTTGCTTGCTCCTATTCTTTTTGGGGACTTTATGTTCTTATTTTATTCCTGTATTTTACAGGTTGGAATGCCGGCTTCTACTATTTTGGTTGTCAAGCTATTGTCAATTGTTGTTCCTAATTTTATTATGGTATCGCTTATGGGGTTTTTTTGGCTTTTGGTTGGTTGGTTGGCTTTCTTTGTTGGCTTTGTGGTTGGTCTCCTTGAGCTTCCTTGTTTTCGGTGCCTTCTCTAGATGTGATGTTGGTTGTGCTTCTCTCCCTTCTATTTTCTTTTAGCTAGTTGGACTGGTTTGGTTTTGGGTGTGGTTGTTGCTTTCCTTTGTGGCTTTGGTGGTTGTGATGTTACTTATTTTTGTTGGTAGCTACTGTGGTCTTTTTTGGTTGCTTTAGTGTTGGAGTTGGTGAGCTTCTTTGGTTGCTTCTCTTCTTCCTTGCTTCAATTTTTGGTATTTCTTCCTTGGTTGGTTACTTTGTTTCTTTTCCTACCACTTTTGGGTGGTTGGATGGTTGTACTGGCTTAGAATTATTTCTTTGTTGGCTCAATTTTTTCTGCTGTTGCCCCCTTTAGTCGGTGGCTTTATTATTGTTCTTTTTTTTTAGTGGCTGGTTCTAGACCTTTGCTGGTTATTGGTGTGTGCTATGGTGCCTTTGTGAGGTTTGTTGGCTATGATGGCTAAGATGTTTACTCTTTTCTATTGGTTGGCAGCATTTTTTTTGACTGTAACCCTCTTTTCAGAGTTTGGCTGCTCACAAATTTTTTTTGCCCCTTCTAATGTTTGTGACTAAACCTGAGCCTTTTCTTTGGCTTTTCTTTCCTTTCTCTTTATCGTTGTTTATTTTCTTTTAATTGTGCTTATCTTTGCTTTAGTTTTTTCTTGCAGGTTTCCTTCGTTTGCACTTGGGTCTTTTCCGGTGGTATGCTAACCTGCTTAGGGATTTTGTGTCATTGCTATTCTTTTCTTAGTTTTCCTTTTCCTTTTCATTTTATTTTGTATTAGTCAGGGGATTTTTTTCTCTAGGTCTTTCTATAGCTCTTTAAGTAGTAGTCTTTGAGATTTATCCCCTTTAAGGACGTTGTATCCTTTTCTTTTGGTAATAAAAATTCCCCTTTTTACCAAAAAAAAAGACTCTAAACCCTAAAAACCCTAAAGCCTAAAGCCTAAACAATAAACCATATACCATAAACCCTAAACCATAACTAAACCCTAAACCCTAAACCCTAAACCCTAAAATCCTAAACCCAAATACCCTAAACACTAAACCTTAATCCATAAACCCTAAACCCTAAACCCTAAACCCTAAAAACCTAAAAACCTAACACAAAACTAAATAAAACCGAAAAATAAAATAAATAAAAGAACTAAATAAAATAAAATAAAAACCACACTTAAACCTAAAAATATAATAAAATAAAAAAATAAAAAAAACTAAAATAAAATAAATAAAAACCTAAAGTAAACTAAAAAAAATAAAATAAACCTAAGAATAAAAAACATAAATAAAAGAAAAATACTATAAAATAAAAATAAAATAAAATAAAAAATAAATAAAACTAAAATTTAAAATAAATCTAAAATAAATTAAAAATAAATCCTAAAAAACTAAAAAAAAACTAAACCTAAAATAAAAAATAAATAAACAAAATAAATAAACCTAAACTAAACTAAAATAAACTAAACTAAATTAAATAAAACCTAAACCTAAACCTAAAATAAACTATAAAACCTAAACCTAAATAAATAAAATAAAATAAACTAAAATAAACCTAAACTAATGTAAAATAAAAATTAAAATTAACCTAAATAAAAAAACCTAAAACTACTTAAAAATAAAATAAATAACCCTAAACATAAACCTAGAAAATAAAATAAAACCTAAATAAAATAAAATAAAATAAAACTCAACTAAAATAAACTAAACCTGTTTTTAATTTAAAAAAAACCTAAACCTAAATCCAAACCTACTAAACCCACCCCTAAAAACCAAAACCACCCTATCTATAACCCTAAACCCTAAAAGAATAAACCTTAAAACCCAAAACCCTATGCACTAAACCATAAACCCTAACATTATACCAAACCCCAAACCCCAAACCTAGGCCCCAAACCAAAAGTAGCTAAATAAATTAAAAAATCCTAAACCACAAAACAATAAACCTAAACTAAACCTAAACCCTAAGATTGGGCATAACCTTGAGGCGAACATCACCATCGCCAGGGCTGGTCTAGATGGGTGGTGGTGGTGCATGGTGGTTATGGAGGAAGGAGGAGCAATAAGTTACAATGGTGGTGGCGGAGGGAGAGATGTGGAATATGATGGTGGATTGTGCTACTCGAGAGGTCAGGGTGGTTATGATGGGAACCAGAGAAACTGAAGAACGGTCGATCCGATCTACTACTTATGAAATTGTGTCTTTATTGTAGAGATGGTTCTAGTTATCTAGAGTTTTTGATCTTCTCTATACGCCCTCATTTTTGATCTATGTCGTCGCTTGTGTCTTAGAAAACTTGGTGTGTTACTTGGTTGATGAAATCAAAAAGAAGAAATGCTGAATCTTAATTTGTTTTTTGTTAAAAAGAAAAAACCAAAACCCTAAACCCTAAACCAAAACTAAACTAAATAAAAAAATAAATAAACTAAATAAACCTAAAATATAAACTAAATAAATAAAATAAACCTAAACCTACCAATTTACTTAATTTAAAAAAATAAAAAATAAATCAGATAAAAATAGTAATCCTAAATCATAAACTCTAAAACTAACCCTAAACCCTAAACCATAAACCATAAATCCTAAACCATAAAACCCTACACCCTAAACCCTAAATCCTAAACCCTAAACCCTAACCCAAACCCTAAACCCTTAATACCTAAAAACCTAAACCTAAATAAAATAAAACCTAAAAATAAAATAAATAAAAAAAACCTAAACTAATATAAAAACCAAACTAAAACCTAAACCTAAACCTAAAACTAAATTAAAATAAAAAAATCAAAATAAACCAAAATAAATTAAAAAAAACCTAAACTAAACTAAAAATTTAATAAAACTAAGGAGGAAAAAACTAAATAAAATAAAAATAAACATAAACTAAAATAAAATAAACCTAAATTAAAATAAAATAAAACTAAATAAGAACTAAAACCTAAAAAAAATAAAACTAAAATAAAATCTAAAATAAATAAATAATAAAACCTAAACCTAAACTAAAAAAAAATAAAACTAAACTAAACTAAAAATAAAATAAACAAAATAAAATGTTAACCAAAACTAAAATAAACTAAAATTTAAAATGAAACTATATAACTAAACCAAATATAAAGTAAACCTAAACCTAAACCTAAACTAAATAAAATAAAATAAACTAAAATAAACTTAAACCGTAAATAAAAAATAAAACTTATACATAAACCTAAAATAAAAACCTAAAACCTAAGTTTACAAAAATAAAACAAAAACCTAAACCTAAACCTAAACCTAAAAATAAAAAATAAAACCTAAGCCTAAAAATAAAATAAAAATAAAACTCAACTAAAAAATAAACATAAACCTAAACCTAAACCTAAAACATGAACTAAATTAAAAACTAAACTAAAATAAATAAACAAAAAATAAATAAAAATAAACATAAAACTAAAATAAAATGGAATTAACTAAAATAAATAAAATTAAACTAAATAAACCCTAAACATGGATTTATTTAATTTTAAAAAAAAAAAACCCTAAACCAAACCTAAACCCTAAACCCCAAATCCTAATACCTAAACTAACAGACCCAACTAACACTACCTAACCCACCCTAAAACTACAATTAAAACCACAAATATAAACCATTAAACCTAAAACCCAATAAAGCCTGCCACAAAATCCTAAACCCACCTTACCCTAAACCCACAAATCCACAAACTAAATTAAATCTAAACCCTAAATCGTGAGCCTAAATGTAAACCTTAAACCCTAAAACCCTAAACCCTAATCCCAAACCCTAAACCCAAAACATAATAAAACCTAAACTAAATAAAACCTAGAATATAAATAAATTAAACATAAACAAAATTAAAATAAAATAATAATATAAAACCTAAACTAAACCTAAAAAACTGAAAATAAAATAAAATAAAATAAATAAAAAACCTAAACTATCTAAAAAAAATAAAATGTAAAAGAAAACCTATAAAAATATAAATACATAAAATAAAATAAAGCTAAAATAAAATAAATAAACTAAATAAAATCTAAACCTAAAATAAACCTAAACTAAACTAAAATAAAACATAAAATAAAATAAAATAAAATAAACTAAACCCTAAATAAAATTAGATAAATATAAAACCTATAATAAATAAATAATAAATAAAACCTAAACCTAAACTAAATAAAAAACTAAATAAATAAAATAAATGATAAACATATAAATAAATGTAATAAATAAACTATAAATAAACTAAATAATTAACCTAAAAAACCTAAATCTAAAACTCAACTAAACCCTAAAATTACTAAACTAAACTCACTAACCTAAAAAAATACCAATACATAAACCACACTACCCAAATTTAAACCTAAACCCCAAACCCTAAACATAAACCTAAAGTAACTAAATAAATTAAAAAATAAACCTAATCCCAAAAATCTAATAAACATAAACCTAACCCTAAATCCTAAGAATGGATAGAACCTTGATGGCATGAAGATCACAATCAATGAGACTCAGTTTAGATATAGCGGTGGAGGCGATGGCAAGGCGGCAGTTATCACAATGGTGGTGGGAGATCTTTAGGTGTTGGTGGATATGGAGGTGGTAGTTGAAGTAGTGGTGGTTATGGAGGTAGGAGGAGCGACGAAGGTTACAACTGTGGTGGTGGCGGAGGGAGAGATCGAGATATGATGGTGGATATGGCTACTGAGATGGTGGTTCGATGGACAATGGAGAAATTGAAGAATGGTATCCGATCTGCTTATGGAACTATTTCTGGTGAGACAATTTTAGTTATCTAAGGTTTTGATTTGCTCTATCTGCATGCTCATTTTGATCTTTGCCATCATGTGTCTTAGAAAACTTGGTGTGTTACTTGGTTGATGAAATCAAAAGAAGAAATATTTAATCAATTAGTTCTCTGTTTAAAAAAAAAAAGACCTAAACCATAAATAAAAATCTAAACCCAAAATTAAAATAAAATAAACCTAAACCTACACTAAAATAAACTAAACTAAAATAAATAAAACCTAAACCAAAACCTAAAATAAACTAAACCTAAACATAAACTAGATATAAACTTAAAATAAACCTAAACCTAAATTAAACCTCAAATAAAAACCTAAAACCTCAACCTAATAAAATAAAATAAAAACCTACACCTAAACCTAAAAATAAAAGATAAAATCTAATCCTACAAAAATATAATAAAAATAAAACTAAAATAAAAAATTACATAAACCTAAACCTAAAACAAAAAAATAAACTAAAATAAATATTATAAATAAACTAAACTAAATAAAAAAATAAAATAACCTAAATAAAATAAAAAAGTAAAATAAACTAAAATAAATAAAAATAAACTAAAAAACTAAAACCAATCGTTTACTTAATATGAAAATACTAAAACCCAAATCATAAACCCAAACTCTAAACCCTAAACCACAGAACCCTACAACCTTAAACCCAAACACTACCCTAACTCAAACAAACATACTACCCTATAAACCTTTGCCTACCCAATTAACCTAAACCCTAAACCTAACCCTACCTCCACTCCCTCCTAACCTTAAACCCTACCTATAAACTAAATAACCCTAAACCTACCCTACAACTCTTCCCTCCCAAAACCAAAAATCTAAACCAAATCAAATAAAACCTAAAATAAAATAAATTAAAAAACATCAATAAATAATAAATAAAATTAAATAATCTCTAACTAAACCTAAACTATAAACCTAAAAAAATAAAATAAAGAAAATAAAACTAAATAAAATAAAATAAATAAAACCTAAACTAAACTAAAAAATAAACCTAAAATAAAAACCTAAATAAAATATAATCAAAATGTAAAATAAAAATAAAATAAACCTAAAAATATAAAATAAAACTAATTAAAATAAAACGTAAAAAAAAATAAAAAATAAAACCAAAACCATACTAAAACCAAAACTCAAAATTAACAAAATAAAATAAACTAAACCTAAACTAAAACTAATATCTAAACTAAAATAAATAAAACCTAAACCTAAACCCTAATTATAAAATAAAATAAACAAAAAATAAACCTAAACTAAAAATAAAACCTAAAATTAAACTTAAGAAAAAAACAAACCTAAAAAAAACAAAATAAAATCCTAAACTTAACATTAAAAATAAAAAAATAAAACGTAAAACTAAAAAATAAAAAATAAAATAAAATTGTAATCTAAAAAATAAGCATAAACCTAAATCTAAACCTAAAAACTAAACTAAAATAAAAAACCTTAACTAAATTAAATAAACCTCAAATAAATTAGCTAAATTATATAAAAAATAAACCTAAACAAAATTAAAAAATAAAATAAACTAAAATAAATAAATAAATGAACTAAATAAACATAAACCTATAGGTTTAGTTAGACCTACAACCCTAAATCCTAAACCCTAAACCCTAAACCCTAAATCTTAAGCCCTAACCCTAAACCCTACCTACAACCCTACTTTAAAACCATAAAATCCTAATCCTTAAATTAACTAAACCCTAAACAAATCTAAGACTCCCTAATAACCTACTTACCTATGCAGCAACCCTAACTATAATACCTTATAAAACTTCAAATAATTACCTAAACCTAAATAAAATAAAATAAAATGTAAACCTAAACCTAAATAAAAAAAATAAAACATAAACATAAAAAATAAAATAAAAAACTAAACTAAAATAAATGTAAACCTAAACGTAAACCTAAAAATAAATTAAAATAATAAATCTAAACTAAAATAAATAAACCTAAAATTAATAAACTAAACTTAATAAAAATAAAAATTAAACCTAAATAAAAATAAAAAATAAACTAAACTAAATAAAACTAAACCTGGGTTGCTTATGTTTTTTAAAAAACCTTAAAACTCCCACTAAACCTAAATCCTAAAATAAACTAAACTACCCTCCAAACCCTTCTAAAACTAAAGGCCACTTACACCCCACTCCACTAAACCTAACCACAAAACTCCTACTAAACCATTAAATCTCACCTCTAAACCCTAAATAACCACTAAACCTAACCCACACCCAAAAGATCTAGATCTAAACTAACCCTAAAAAGACTAATGAGCTAAATGCTGACCATACCATCCCTCCCCACCTAAACACTAAACCCTAAATACTAAAACCCTAATAATAAAACCTTTAAACCTAAATTTAAACTTCAAAATAAAATAAAATCCTAAACCTAAACCTAATAAACCTAAAGCTAAATAAATAAAATAAAACTAAAAAATACATAAAACTAAACCTAAAAATAAATAAACCTAAAATAAATAAATATAAATAAAAAATAAAAAATATAATAACATAAAATAAATAAAAAAATAAAATAAAATCAATAAAATAAACCTAAACCTTTGGGTTTGCTTAATTAAAACCTTAAACTAAACCCTAAACCCTAAACCTTAAACCCTAAATCTAAGCCCTAAAATCTAAACAAAACCTACCCAACATAACAACTACTAGCTCTAAACTCTAAATTAACCCAAAAACTAAGCCCTAAACCCTAAAATAAAACCACTAACCATAAACCCTAAAACCCTAAACTAACTAAAACCCTAAAACCCTACCATAAACTAAACAAAAAAAACCCTAAACCCTAAACCCTAAAACCCTAAACCCTAAAATTGTAAACCCTAAACCCTAAAGCCAAAACCCTAAACCCTAAAAACTTAAAAACCTAGACCTAAACTAAATAAAACCAAAAAAATAAATTAATAAATAACATAAACCAAAATAAAATAAAAATAATAATATAAAAACATAAACCTAAACCTAAAATAAAATAAAAAATATATAAATAAACTAAAATAAAATAAACATTAAAATAATAAACCTAAATAAAATATAAATTAAACATAAAATAACCTAAAATAAACCTAAAATAAAATAAAATAAAAACCTAAACCTAAAAGATAAACCTTAAAATAAAACCTAAAAATAAATAAAAAAAACCTAATCCCTAAACTTAAAAAAAAAAATTTTAACCTAAAATTAAAATTTAATAAACAAAATAAAATAAATAAAACCTAAACCTAAACCGAAATAAAGTAAACCTAAACGAAATAAAATAAAATAAACTAAAAATAAACCTAAACCTAAACTAAAAAATAAAACCTAAAAATAAACCTAAAATAAAAACCTAAAACCTAAGCTTAATAAAATAAAATTATAACATAAACCTAAACCTAAAAATAAAAATAAAACTTAAACATAAAAGATAAAATAAAATAAAACTCAACTAAAAAATACTAAACCTAAAAATAAAATTAAACCTAAAAATAAAAAACCTAAACTAAAATAAACAAACTAAACAAAATAAAATAAAAAATAAAGTAAACTAAATATACTAAATAAACCTAAACCTACTTGTTTACATAATTTTAAAAAATCACTTCAAACCTAAATCCTAAATTCTAAGCCCTAAACCCTAAACCTTAAACCTACAACCCTAAATCCAAAACTCTGAGCCCTAAACCCTAAAAAACCCTATAACCTAAATCCTAATCCCTAACCTTAAACCCTAAACTCTAAAAGCATAAACCCCAAAACCCTAAACACTAAACCCTAAACCCTAACCATAAACCCTAAACCCTAAACCCCAAACCCTAAACCTAAACCTAAAGTAACTAAATAAATTTAAAAATAAAACTAATCTCTAAAACCTAATAAACCTCAACCTAATCTTAACCCCTAAGAATGGGCAAAACCTTGATGGAATGAACATCACTGTCAACCTAACTCAGTTTAGATCTAGCGGTGGAGGTGAAGGCAGAGGCTGGCCATTAGTAGTGGTGGGGGATTTGTAGGTGCTGGTGGATATGGAGGTGGTGGTCAAAGCAGTGGTGGTTATGGAGGCAGGAGGAGCAACGTAAGTTACAGCCTTGGTGGTGGTGGAGGGAGAGATCAGAGATATGATGGTGGATCCCGCTACTTGAGAGGCCTGGGTGGTTATGATGGAAAATGGAGAAACTGAAGAACGATCGATCCGATCTATTGCTTATTAAACTGCGTCTTTATAGTAGAGACGGTTTTAATTATCTAGGGTTTTTGATTTGCTCTATGCGTGCTCATTTTTTATCTATGTCATCACTTATGTCTTAGAAAACTTGTTGTGTTACTTGGTTGATGAAATCAAAAATAAGAAATGTTGAACCTTAATTTGTTCTTTGTTAAAAAAAAAAACCAAAAGACCCTAAACCAAGAACTAAAAAAAACCTAAACTAAAAATAAAAGTAAAATAAACCTAAACCTACATTAAAACAAACTAAACTAAAATAAATAGAACTTAAACCTAAACCTAAAATAAATTAAACCTAAACATAAACTATATAAAATAAAATAAATCTAAAATAAACCTAAACCTAAACTAAAAAAAACCTAAAACCTAAACAAAAAAAAACCTAAACATAAACCTAAAAATAAAAAAAATAAAACCTAAACCGACAAAAATAAAATTAAAAAAAAACTAAATTAAAAAATTACATAAACCTAAACCTAAACTAAAAATAAAAAAATAAAACATAAACTAAAATAAAAAACCTAAAATAAATAAACTAAACTAAATAACATAATAAAATAAAAAAATAAAAATTAAATAAATTAATAAATAAATAAACTCAATAAGCTGCGGTTTGCTTTATTAAAATGCTAAACCCCAAATCCTAAACCCTAAATCTAAACCCCTAACTGTAACCTAAACCCCACTCACTAAACCCTAAAGCCACTAAACACTGACCCTGCCACCATAAATAGATAAAATAAAAAAACCCTAACCCTAAACCCTAAACTCAAACTCTAAACTTCCTGCTAACCCTCCCTAACCCCACCTAACCTAACCCTAAACTCTAAACCAAACCCATATCCTAAAACCATAAACCATAAAGCCTAAACCCTAAAAACCTAAGAACCTAAACTTAAATCAAATAAAACCTAAAAATAAAATAAATAAAAAACCTAAATGTAAAAAATAAAAATAAAAATTAAATAGAAACCTAAGTTAAAACCTAAAACTAAAAATAAAATAAAATAAAAAATAAAAACTAAACTAAAATAAAATAAATAGAAACCTAAATTAAACTAAAAAAATAAACTTAAATATAAAAATCCTAAATAAAATATAACACAAACATACAATAAAAATAAAATAAACCTAAAACAATATTAAAGAAACACTAAATGAAAATATAAACCAAAAAAATAAATAAATAATGAAACTAAAAAAATAAAGCCAAAACCCTAAACTTAAAAAAAAACCAAAACTTAAAATTAATAAAATAAAGTAAACCTAAACCTAAACAAAAATAAACTAAACTAAAATAAATAGAACCGAATCCTAAACCCTAAACTAAATAAAATAAACTAAAAATAAGCATAAACCAAAATTGAAAAGGAAAATCTAAAAATAAACTTAAAATAAAATAAAACTTAGACCTAAAAAAATATAATAAAATCTTAAACCTAAACCTAAAAATTAAAAATAAAACCTAAAACAAAAAAAATAATAATAAAATACTAATTTAAAAATAAACATAAACCAAAATCTAAACTTAAAAAATAAACTATAATAAAAAACCATAACTAAAATAAATAACCTAAAATGAATAAACTAAACTATATAAAAATGAAAAAACCTAAATAAAAATAAAAATAAAAAATAAAATAAACTAAAATAAATAAAAAATAAACAAAATAATCCTAAACCAACAAGTTCACTTAAATTCTTTTTTTTTTAAAAAAAACTAAACCCTAAACCCTAAACCTATAATCCTAAATCATAATCCCTAAACCCTAAACCCTAAAATTAAACCCTAAAGCTAATCCTAAACTCAAAAAACTAAACTTTAAACCCTAAAACCCTAAACCTTAACCTCTAATTTAACCCTAAACCCTAAACCCTAAACCCTAAAAACCCAAACCCCAAAACTAACCTTATACCCTATGCTAACACTAAACCCTAAAGCCTAATAAATCATAAAAATAAACCTTAAATAAAAACTTAAAACCTAAACCTAAAAAATAAAATAAAATGTAATCCTAAACTTAAAAAAACCAAAAATAAAATAAAAATATAAATAAACATAAATAAACCTAAACCTAAAAAAATTAAAATAAAACACTAAACTAATAAACTAAACTAAATAACATAAAAATAAACCTAAATAAAATAAAGATAAAATAAACTAAAATAAATAAAAACTAAATAAACCTAAATCTTAATTATTTAAAACCTTTAAACTTACTAGATCCTCCCCCTAAACTGACCACTATCCTACCTCACCCACCAAAACTCCCCTTGACCCTAATAATCTCACTAAAACCCTCACTAAACCTAAACCACTCCCAGGCTAAACTAAACCTAAACTATCCATAAACTAAACTTAACCCTAAATTGAAATGCCCAAACCTTACTAAGCTCTAAAACTCTGACCCAAAAACCCCCCAAAAGCTGAGCCCTAAATCCTAATAAACATAAAAATAAACCTCAAATTAAAACCTAAAACCTAATCCTAAAAAAATAAAATAATAACCAAAACCTAAAATTAAAAATAAAAAATAAAACCTAAATTTAAAAAAAATAAAATAAAAATAAAACTAAATTCAAAAATAAACCTAAACATAAACCTAAACCTAAACAAAAAATAAATCAAAATAAAAAACCTAAACTAAAATAAATTAACATAAAATAAATAAACTAATCTAAATAAAAATAAAAAAATAAACCTAAATTAAAATAAAAAATAAAATAAACTAAAATAAATATACTAAACTAAATAAAAATATAAAAATAAAAAATAAAATAAACTAAAATAAATAAACAAAATAAACCTAAACCTACCTTAATTTTATTTAAAAAAACTCTACAACTACACACCTAAATCTAAAATCCTAACCCAAAACCCTAAACTTTAAACCATAAACCCTAAACTGACCAAACCCCCAAACCTAAACCCTAAAAAACACTAACCCTAAAACTATGAATAAAATAAATAAAAATAAAAAAAGATCTTAACCTTAACCTAAATACTATCCTAAAGACCCCTAAACTCCACTGACCCACCCCAACTCAAATCCATAACCACTTATGACCCCTGCTAAAATAATAATGACCTAGCCACTGGGCCATACCCTAGCCCTACCACTCTGGGCTAACCCTAACCCCCTGACACTGACCACACGCTTTTGACCTAAAAAACCTCTATACCCTGCCACTAATGACTCCTAAATCCTGAAACCTAAAATAAACTCAAACAAAACTTAAAAGCTAAACCTTAAAAGATAAAATAAAATGTAAACCTAAACGTAAAATAAAATAAATAAAGATAAAATAAATTAATAAACTAAAATAAACATAAACCTAAATCTAAACCTAAAGATAAATTAAAATAAAACCTAAACTAAAATAAAAACCTAAATTAATAAACTAAACTTAATAAAAATAAAAATAAACCTTAATAAATAAAAATAAAACTCAAATAAATAAAAATGGACTAAAATAAACCTACCTATATACTTAATTTAAAAACTTAAAAGAACTGAGCACTTGTTCCAAATCAAAACTGATCCCTAAACCTACTGGCCTAACTGAAACTCATAACCCTAAACCCAAACCCTAAAACCTATAACTGTAATCCCTAAACCACTAAATCAAAACTGAGCCTGGGCTAAATAAACCCTACCCTCCATAAACCCTACCTTAACCCTACCCACCAAACCAGACCAAACCCTAAACCTTGGGCTCTAGTGACCACTAAAACCCTAAAAAAGCTAAACCCTAAATCCTGACCCATAATGATACCCTGAGTTCTAAACCATATACTGATAACCTAAATAAACCTCATCAAACCTAAACCTAAACCTAAAAATAAAATAATAATACACTCTTAAATTATACATAAACTTAAAGATAAAATAAAAATAAACTATACTAAATTAACATAAACCTAAACCTAAACAAAAAAACTAAAATATAAAATGTTAACTAAAATAAATAAACCTAAAATAAATCAATTAAACTAAATAAAAATAAAAAAATAAACCTAAATAAAAAAAATAAATAAATAAATAAACTAAATAAAAATAAACTGCCACTTTTTTTTTTTTTTAAAATCATAAAGCCTAAACCCTAAACATCTTAAATCCTAAACCTAAACCCTAAACCTAAACCTAAACCCCAAAACTAAACCCCCCAAACCCAGGCGAAACCTGAGCCACTGACACTCCAGAACTGAGCCTAAATAAAATAAATAATAAAAATCTTAACTTAAAAATCCACTGATCTTTACTAACTAACCATAAACCCTACCCTCCACAAAAAGACCAAACCCTAAACTAAACCACTAAATAATAAACCCTAACTGACCCTAACCCTACCCTAAAACCTATAACTCTAATTCCTAAACCCTAAACCCTAAGCCCTAAACCCTAAACCCTAAAAACATAAAACCTAAAAATCTAAAAACCTAAACCTAAATAAAACCAAAAAGATAAATAAATAAAATTAAACTTAAATAAAATAAAATAAAATAAAATAAAAAGATAAACTAAATCATAAACTTATACCTAAACCTAAACCTAAAAATTAAAAAAAACATAGAAAATAAAAACTAAACTAAAATAAAATAAGTAAAAACCTAAGCTAAACTAAAAATAAAATAAACCTAAAAGTAAAAAACATAAATATAATAAAACCCAAACATTAAATTAAAATAAAATAAACCTAAAATAAAATAAATTAAAAAATAAATAAATAAAACCTACAAAATGAACCTAAAAATGAAACCCAAATATAAATAAAAAGTAAAACCTAAACCATAAACTAAAAAAATCTAAACTTTAAAAAAACAAAATAAAATAGAATTAAACCATAAACTAAAAAAACCTAAACCTAAAATAATCAGATTAAAATAAACCTAAACCAAAACTAAAATAAACTAAACTAAAATAAATAAAATGTAAACCTAAACTTAAACCCTAAACTAAAAAGAAAATAAACTAAAAATAAACCTAAACCTAAACTAAAAAATCAAACCTAAAATAAAAACCTAAAGCCTAAACCTTAAAAAATAAATAAAATCCTAAACCTAAACTTAAAAATAAAAGATAAAACCTGAACATAAAAATAAAAAATAAAAAATAAAATACTAATTAAAAACTAAACATAAATGTAAATCTAAACCTAAAAAATAAACTAAAATAAAAACTTAAACTAAAATAAATAAACATAAGATAAATAAACTAAACTCAATAAAAATAAAAAATGAACGTAAATAAAAGTAGAAAATAAAATAAACTAAATAAATAAAAAATAAACTAAATAAACCTAAACCTGCTGGTTCACTTAAATTATTTTAAAAAAAACAAATGACCCTAAACCCTAAACCCTAAACCTACAACCCTAAATCCTAACCATAAACCATAAACCCTAAACCCTAAACCCAACCCTAAACCATAACCCCTAAACTAACCTTAAACCCTAAGCTAACCTTAAACCTTAGACCCTATTAAAACGTAAAATAAATCAAAAACAAAAACCTAAAAACTAAAACTAAAAAAGTAATATAAAAATCTAAACCTAAACCTAAAAATAAAAAATAAACTAAAATGAAAAACCTAAACTTAAATAAATTAACCTAAAATAAATAAACTAAACTAAATAAAAATAAAAAATAAACCAAAATAAAAATGAAAAATAAAATAAACTAAAATAAATAATACATAAATTGCATAAACTATATAAACCTAAACACACGGGTTCAATTAAATTTTTTTAAAAAAAAACTAAAACTTAAATCCTAAACCTGCAACCCTACACCCTTAACCCTAACCTTAACCCTAAACCCAAAACCCTAAATCCTAAACCATGAGCTCTAAGCCCTAAACCCTAAACCCTAAAAAAACTAAAATCTAAAAATCTAAAAACCTAAACCTAAAAAAAACCAAAAAAATAAAATTAATAAATAAAAATTAAACTTAAATAAAATAAAATAAAATAAAATAAAAACCTAAACTAAAACATAAACTTATACCTAAACCTAAACCTAAAAATAAAAGAAAACATAAAAAATAAAAACTAAACTAAAATAAAATAAATAAAACTTAAGCTAAACTAAAAAATAAAATAAACCTAAAAGTAAAAAACCTAAATATAATAAAACGCAAACATTAAATTAAAATAAAATAAATCTAAAATAAAATGAATTAAAAAATAAATAAATAAAACCTAAAAATGAACCTAAAAATAAAACCTAGATATAAATAAAAAGTAAAACCAAAACAATGAACTAAAAAAAACCTAAACTTTAAAAAATAAAATAAAATAAAACTAAACCATAAACTAAAAAACCTAAACCTAAAATAATCAAATTAAAATAAACTTAAACCAAAACTAAAATAAATTAAACTAAAATAAATAAAATGTGAACCTAAACTTAAACCCTAACTTAAAAAGAAATTAAACTAAAAATAAACCTAATCCTAAACCTTAAAATATAAAATAAAATCATAAACCTAAACCTAAAAATAAAAGATTAAACCTGAACATAAAAAATAAAAAAATAATAAAAAAATAAAATACTAATCTAAAAACTAAACATAAACTTAAATCTAAACCTAAAAAATAAACTAAAAAAAAACTTAAACTAAAATAAATAAACCTAAGATAAATAAACTAAACGCAATAAAAATAAAAAATGAGCATAAATAAAAGTAAAAAATAAAATAAACTAAATAAATACCTAAGCTAACCTTAAACCTTAGACCCTAATGAAACGTAAAATAAATCTAAAATAAAAACCTAAAACTTAAACCTAAAAAAGTAATATAAAAATCTAAACCTAAACCTAAAAATAAAAAAAAAACTAAAATTAAAAAACTAAACTTAAATAAATAAACCTAAAATAAACAAATTAAACTAAATAAAAATAAAAAATAAACCAAAATAAAAATAAAAAATAAAATAAGTTAAAATAAATAATAAATAAATTCCATAAACTATATAAACCTAAAACCACGGGTTCACTTAATTTTTTTTTTAAAAAAAACCTAAAACCTAAATCCTAAACCTGTAACCCTAATCCCTAACCCTAACCTTAACTCAAACCCAAAACTCTAAACCCAAAACCCTAAAACCCTAAACCTTAAGCTCTAAACTAACCCTAACCCATTAAATCCCTAAACCCTAAGCTATACTTAAACCCTAAACCCTAAACCTTAATAAAACCTAAAAATAAACCTCAAATAAAACTTAAAACCTAAACCTGAAAAAATAAAATAGAAATGTAAACCTAAAAAGAAAAATTAAACCTAAACTTAAAAAATAAAAAAAATACTTATCTAACAATAAACATTAACCTAAATCTAAACTAAAAAATTAATTAAAATAAAAAACCTAAACTAAAATAAATAATCCTACAGATGAACAGAATAAGTGAAGTAAGAATGGAATAAAGAGCATGGAATGAAAGAATAAAGATAAATAGATTAAAATGCTATAGATAAGGCAGAGGCACATGGGTTTGCTTAGGTTTTACCCTAAAACCTAAACCCATGTGCCACCTAAACCACTAAACCTAAACCTAAATCTCCCTAAACCTGACACAGGCCAATTCTAAACCCTAATGACCCTAAATCCCAAACCCCTGCTCTAAATCTAACTAAACTAAACTCTAAAAAAACCCTGGGCCCTAAACCCTTAACTAACCACCCCAAGACTCCACTGCTGACCTAAACCTCCCCAGGCCTAAACCCTAAACTCCCTAAACCCTAAACTCCTACACTCCACACTAAAACACTACACTCCCTTAAACCTCTCTAACCTAAAGACCCTAAAATCCTAAACCCTGACCTCCACTAACCTCCTAAACCTAAAACCTAAAGCTAATTCTAAACTATATAAACTTAAAATAAAATAAAATAAATAAATAAATAGAAACCTAAATAAAATAAAAAAGAAAATAAAAAAAACCTAAACCTTAAAATAAAATATAATAAAAAATTAAAAATAAAATAAACTAAAATATAAAATAAACTTAAGATTAAAAAACCTAAATAAACTAAAAATTAAGCGTAAAATAAAATAATTTCATCCCAAAATAAAATAAAATAAAAGCTAAATAAAACCTAAACCTAAAAATAAAAAAATAAATAAAAGAAAACGAAACTAAAAAAAAAAAATAAAATAAATAAAATAAATAAACATAAACTAAAATAAACTAAACTAAAATATATAAAACCTAAACCTAATCCTAAAAATAAACTAAACCTAAACCTAAACCTAAACTAATAAAATAAAATAAACTAAAAATAAACCTAAACCTAAACTAAAAAAATAAAACTTAAAAATAAACCTAAAATAAAAACCTAAAACCTAAACCTAAAACTAAAATAAAACCTAAACCTAAACCTAACAATAAAGAATAAACCTAAACCTAAAGAATAAAATAAAATAAAACTCAACTAAAATAAACCTAAACCTAAACCTAAAATAAATAAAATAAAAATTTAAAATAAATTAAATAAACCTAAAATAAATAAAATAAACTAAATAAAAATAAAAAATAAACCTAAATAAAAATAAAAAATAAACCTAAATAAAAATAAAAAATAAAGTAAACTAAAATAAATAAAAAATAAACTAAATATACTAAATAAACCTAAACCTACCTGTTTACTTAATTTAAAAAATAAAACCTTAAACCCTAAACCTATAACCGTAATCCCTAAACCTTAAACCCTAAAATGCCCTAAACCCTAAACCCTAAACCCTATCCCTAACCCCTAAATGCTAGAAGCATAAACCCTAATACCATAAAACTTAAACCCTAAACCCTAACCCTAATCCCTAAACCCGAAACCCTAACCCTAAACCCTAAACCCTAAACCCGAAACCCTAAACCTAAACCTAAAGTAACTATATAAATTAAAAATAAACTTAAACCCTAAAATGTAATAAACCTAAACCTAAACCTTAACCCTAAGAATGGAGAACCTGGCCAGAACATCACCAACCGGGCTCGATTTAGATGCGGTGGAGGTTTAGGAGGAGGTGACGGTTATCATAGTGGTGGAGGGGGATCTGGAGGTGTATGTGGATATGGAGGTGGTGGTCAGAGCAGTGGTGGTTATGGAGGCGGGAGGAGCGATGGAGGTTACAGCCATTGTGGTAGCAGAGGGAGAGGTCGGGGATATGATGGTGGATCCTGCTACTCGAGAGGCCATGGTAGTTGTGATGGGAATTGGAGAAACTAAAGAACAGTCGATCTGATCTGTTGATTATGAAATTGTATCTTAATAATAGAGACGGTTCTAGTTATCTAGGGTTTTTGATTTGCTCTATGTGTGCCCATTTTTTAGCTATGTCGTTACTTGGTTGATGAAATCAAAAAGAAGAAATGTTGAATCTAAATTTATTCTTTAACAAAAAACCAAAAACCCTAAACACTAAAGTAAAACCAAAAAACTAAACTAAAAGAAACCTAAACCTAAAATAAAAATAAAATAAACCTAAACATAGACTAAAATAGACTAAACTAAAATAACTAAACCTAAACCAAAAATAAACTAAACCTAAACCTATAACTAAACTAGATAAAATAAAATAAACTAAAAATAAAAGTAAACCTAAACTAAAAAATAAAACCTAAAAATAAACCTAAAGTAAAAACCTAAAACCAAAAAATAAAAATTAAATTAAATAAAAAAACCAAAACCTAAACCTAAAAATAGAAAATTAAACCTAAACCAATAAAATAAGTTTAAAATAAAATTAAACTAAAAAATAAACATAAACCTAAACCTAAACCAAAAAAATAAACTAACATCAAAAACCTAAACTAAAATAAATAAACCTAAAGTAAATAAACTAAACTAAATAAAAATAAAAAATAAACCTAAATAAAATTAAAAATTAAAAAAAATTAAAAAAAATTAAAAAGATAAACTAAATAAGTTAAATATAAAACCTAAAATAAACAAATAAAAAAAATAAAACCATAACCCTAAACCCTAAAATTAACTTTAAACCCTAAACCTACAACCCTAAACCTTAAAACCTTTAGCCCTAAATTTTAAACACTATACCCTAAACCCTAAAACCTAAACGTAAGCCATAAACCCTAAAACCTACAACCCTAAAGCCTAAACCCTAATCCCTAAAACCTAAAAACCTAAAAACCTAAAGTTAAACTAAATCAATACCTAAACAAAATAAAATCCAAAACTAAAACCTTAACCTAAACCTAAACTTAAACCTAAAAAATAAAAAAAAAATAAAAACTTAAACTAAATGACAAAATAAAATAAAATAAACCTCAAAAATAAAAAACCTAAATAAAATAAAAACTAAATAAAAAATAAAAAATAAAATAAACCTAAAATAAAATAAAATAAAAACTAAATAAATGCTTAAACTAGAAAAATAATCATAAAAATAAAACTTAAAAATAAATAGAAATTAAAATCTAAACCTTAAACTAAAAAAAAAACCAAAACTAAAAATAAACAAAATAAAATAAACCTAAACTATAATTAAAGTAAACTATAATAAAAAAAGCCTAAACCTAAACCTAAAATAAACTAAACATAAACCCTAAACTAAATAAAATAATATAAACTAAAATCAAACCTAAAACTAAACAAAAAATAATACCTAAAAATAAAACTAAAATAGAAATCTAAACCTAATCCTAAACCTAAAAAAATAAACTAAAATAAATAAACCTAAACTAAATAAAAATAAAAATAAACCAAAAAGAAAGAAAATAAAATTAAAATAAAATAATAAAAGAACCTAAACCAATTTGGTTAACTTAATTTTAAAAATTAAAATAAAATAATAAAAGAAACCTAAAACATTACAACCCTAAACCCTAAACCTTAAACACTAAAACCCAAAACCCTAAACCCTAAACCTTAAACCCTAAAACCTTCTACCCTAAACCCTAAACCCTAAACACCAAACCCTAAACCATAAGCCCTAAACCCTAAACCTTAAACCTTGAAAACCTAAAAACCTAAACTTAAACTAAATAAAACCTAAAAATAAATATACAAAAAAACCTAAACCAGAATAATATAAAATAATAAAATAAAAGAAAAACCAAAAGAAAAACCTAAACTTAAACCTAAACCTAAACCTAAACCTAAACCTAAAAATAAAAAAGAATAAAAAATAAAAGCTAAACTAAAATAAAATAAATAAGAACCTAAACTAAACTAAAAAAAATCAAAAATCAAAATAAAATAAAAACTAATCCTAAAATAAAATAAAAGAAGAAATAAATAAAAACTTAACCTAAATAATAAACCTAAAAATAAAACCAAAAAATAAATAAAAAATAAATCCTAAACCCTAAATTAAAAAAAAAACTAAACCTAAATAAAAATAAAGTAAACCTAGGCATAAACTAAACTTAAATAAATAGAACCTAAAACTAAACCTAAAAATAAAAAAATAAAATTGAAACCAAAAATTTAAAATAAAAATAAAACTAAATTAAAAAATAAACCTAAACCTAAACCTAAAACTAAAAATAAACTAAAATAAAAAACCTAATATAAATAAATAAACCTATAGTAAATAAACATAACAAAATAAAAATAAAAATAGACCTAAATCAAAATAAAAATTAAAAGAAACTAAAATAAATAAAATAAATAAATAAACCTAAACTTACCAGTTTACTTAATTTAAAAAAATTAAAATCTTAAATAATTAAAAATAATAAAAATAAAACCATTACCCTAAACCATAAACGATAAAACTAACCCTGAAGCCTAAACTCTAAACCCTAAACCCTAAACCCTAAAACCCTAAACCTTAAACCCCAAACCCTAAACCCTAAAGCATACAACTCTAAACCCTAAACCCTAAACCACAAACCCTCAACCTTAAACCCTAAACACTAAACCCTAAACCTAAAACCCTAAACCCTAAACCATAAACCCTAAAAACCTTAAAACCTATACCTAACTTAAATTAAACCTAAAAATAAAATAAAAAACTAAACCTAAATAAAATAAAAAAATAAAATAAAATAAAAACCTAAACTAAAACTTAAACCTAAACTTAACCTAAACCTAAAAATAAAATAAAATAAAATCTAAACTAAAAAAACTAAACAAAACAAAAAATTAAAATAAACAAAAAAGTAAAAAGCCAAATAAAATAAAAACTAAACGTAAAATCAATATAAAATAAACCTAAAATAAATGAAAATAATAACTAAATGAAAACCTAAACCTAAATAAAAAACCTAAAAATAAATAAAAATAAAACTTAAACCATAAACTAAATAAAAACCTAAACCCAAATTAAAAATAAAATAAACAAAATAAAATAAACCTAAACCTAAACTAAAATAAACTAAACTAACATAATAAAAACTTAAACCTAAACCTAAAATAAACTAAAAATAAACCTAAACCTAAATTAAAAAATAAACCTAAAACTAAATAAATAAAATTAAAACCTAAACCTAAACCCAAAAAGAAAAAATAAAACATAGGCCTAAAAAATAAAATAAAAATAAAACTTAGCTAAAAATGAACTTAAACTTGTAAAATAAACTAAAATAAAAAACCAAAACTAAAATAAATAAACCAAAAAAAGTAAAGTAAACTAAGTTAAAATAAATAAAATAAACCTAAATAAAAACAAAATATAAAATTAACTAAAATATATAAAAAATTGGCTAAATAAACTAAATAAACCTAAACTTATCGATTACTTAATTTAAAAAAAAAACCCTAAACCCTAAAATAGACCCTAAACCTTAAATCTTAAAACCCTAAACCCTAAAACCTAAACCCTAAAACCCTAAACCCTAAATCATAAACCTTAAACCATAATACCCTAAACCCTAAACCCTAAACCCTAAATCTTAAACCCTAAAAACTAAACCTTATAACCTATAACCCTAAACCCCAAACCCTATACCCTAAACCCTAAACTAACCCTATAACCTAAATTAACCCTATACCCTATACCCAAAACTAACCTAAAACCCATACCCTAAACTAACCATAAACTATAAGAATGGGAAAAACCTTGACTACAAGAATATCACCATCAATTATGCTTAAACTTGATTTGCTAGTGGAGGCGAAGGTAGAGGGGGTGATTATCGTAGTGGTGGTGGGGTATCTAGAGGTATTGGTGGATATGGAGGTGGTGGTTAGAGTAGTGATGTTTATGGAGGCGAGAGGAGTGATGGATGTTACAGTCCTATTGGTGGCAGAAGGAGAGATCTGGGATATCATGATAGATCCCACTACTCTAGAGGTGGGGTTGATTATGATGGGAACTGGAGAAACTGAAGAATGGATGATCTGATCTGCTGCTTATAGAACTGTGTGTTTACAGTTGAGACAGTTCTACTTATCTAGGGTTATTGATTTTCTTTATAGGTGCACATTTTTATCTATGTCATCACTTGTGTCTTAGAAAACATGGGGTGCTACCAAGTTGATGAAATCAAAAAAAAGAAATGTTAAATCTGAATTTATTCTCTATTAAAAAAACCCCTAAACCCTAAACCCTAAATTTTAAACCCTAAACCTACAACCTTAAACCCTAAAACCCTAAATCATAAACCTAAACCCTAAACCATAAAACCCTAAACCTTAAACCCTAAATCTTAAAACCTACAACCTTAAAACCTAAACTCCAAACCGTAATCCCTAAACTAACCCTAAACCCTAGACACTAAACTAACTATAAACCCTAAACTCTAAGAATGGAAAGAAACTTGATGGCAAAACATCACCGTCAATTGGGCTCAGTCTAGATCTAGAGGTGAAGGTGATTGCGGAGGTGGTAGTTATCATAGTGGTGGTGGGGCATTTAGACATGCTGGTGGATATAGAGGTGGTGATCAAAGCAGTGATGGTTATGGAGGTGGGAGGAGCATGGAGGTTACAGTGTGGGTGGCGAGGGAGAGATGGGATATGATGGTGAATCCCACCACATTAAAAGGTGGGTTGGTCTGGGAACTAGAAATCGAAGAATGGTGATCGATTTGTCTTATGGAACTATCTTTATAGTAGAGATGGTTCTACTTATCTAGGGTTTTTGATTTGCTCTATGGGTGCCCATTTTTTATCTATGTCATCGCTTATGTCTTAGAAAACTTTGGGTGCTACTTGGTTGATGAAATTGAAAAGAAGAAATGTTAAATTTGAATTTATTCTCTATTAAAAAAACATTAAACCCTAAACTTAAACTTAAACCATAAAATTAAAATCAAAACCCTAAACTCAAAACCCTAAATCCTAAACCCTAAACCCTAAACCCTAAAAATGCTAAACCCTAAACACTAAACCCTAAACCCTAAACTCTAAACCCTAAACCCTAAACCTAAACCCTAAACCCTAAACCCTAAAACCTATAACCTTAAACCCCCAAACCCTAAATCCTAAACCCAAAACTAACCCTAAACCCTAAACTAACCTAAAACCCTAATAATGGTCAAAACCTTGATGACAGAAACATCATCATCAATAAGGCTCAGTCTAGATCAGGTGGTGGAGGTGAACACAGAGGTGGTGGTCATCAAAGTGGTGGTGGGGGATCTGGTGGTGCTAGTGGATATGGAGGTGGTGGTCAGAGCAGTGGCGGTTATGGTGGCAGGAGGAGAAATAGAGGTTACAACTATGGTGGTGGCAGAAGTAGAGATCAGGGATATGATGGTGGATCCCGCTACTCGAGAGGCAAGGGTGGTTCTGATGGGAACTAGAGAAATTGAAGAACGATCAATCTGATCTGCTGCTTATGGAACTATGTCTTTATAGTAGATACAGTTCTACTTATCTATGTTTTTTTATTTGCTCTAAAGGTGCTAATTTTCTATTTATGTCATTGCTTATGTCAAAAATTTTGGGATGCTACTTGGTTGATGAAATTGAAATGAAGAAATGTTCAATCTGAATTTATTCTCTATTTAAAAAAACCTTAAATCTTAAAAACCCCAAACCCTAAACTCCCAACCATAAACCTACAACCCTAAATCCTAAACTCCTAAACCCTAAACCATAAACCCTAAATCATAAACCCTAAACCCTAAAACCTACAACCCTAAATCCTAAACTAACCTTAAATCTTAAACTAACCCTAAACCCTAAACTCTAAGAATGGGCAGAACCTTGACGGTAGGAACGTCACCATCAACTAGGCTCAGTCAAGATCTAACGGTGGAGGTGAAGGAAGAAGCGATGATTATCGTAGTGGTTATGGGGGATCTAGATGTGTTGGTGGATATGGAGGTGGTGGTCAGAATAGTGATGGTTATGGAGGCGGGGAGGAGAAGGTTAATCATGGGGTTGGTGGATGGAGAGATCGGGGATATGATGGCAAATCCTGCTACTCAAGAGGCGGGGGTGGTTCTAATGAGAACTGGAGAAACTGAAGAATGGCCAATCTGATCTACTATTTATGTAACTGTGTCTTTATAGTAGATACGGTTCTACTTATCTAAGGTTTTTTATTTGATCTATGAGTGCTCATTCTTGATCAATGTTGTCACTTGTGTCTTAGAAAATTTTGGGTCCTACATTGTTGATGAAATTGAAAAGAAGAAATGTTGAATATGAATTTGTTCTTTATTAAAAAAACACCTTAAGCCCTAAACCCTAAATCCTAAACTAAAACTTGAACCCTGAACCTAAAACAAAAAACCCTAAACTTGAAACCCTAAACCCTAAACCCTAAAAGCCATAAACACTAAACACTAAACCCTAAACCCTAAACTCTAAACCCTAAAATCTTAAACCCTAAAACCTAAACATTAAACCCTAAAACCATAAGCCCTAAACACTAAAACCTTCAACACTAAATCGTAAACCCTGAATGCTAAACCATAAACCCTAAGCCTTAAACTAACCCTAAACCATAAACCTTGAATAAAGATGTCATTAGGAGAAGTTCTAAGGAATGACATAATCTTAACATAGTTATGGTTGCTAAAGAAAATGTCTTCAAGAGACTTTCCCTTAACTATTAGAGATTTGAATACCCTAAACCCTAACCCTAAATCATATTATTGTACCATTTATTATAGTATAATGTAGCATCATATATTTGAGCATGTAGTGATGTGTTTTTTGGATGTTATAAGATGTTTTAAAATATTTTAGTATATTATGGTATTTTCCATTGTAGTCTATATTAATATATATCTTAAAAATATTGATTTAATAAATTAGATGCTGAAATTTGTTAAATTAGAAGTGGGAATCAAGTTGTAGTACCAAAGGTGCACTACACCACTTGTAGTCTAAAAAGTAAGATTTTATGTTCAAAATAAATATTATATATTGTAGCATAGTATAGCATCATATATCATAATATATTGTTCTACATTTTAAATTATTTTAGTATTTTACAATCATGCAAATGAGCCTACACTAGCATTATTTATAAAAATGTAGATTTAAACTCAAAAATGGTGGAATTTGGCCAAATTCATACTAGGTAGAGAATGTCATCATACTATAATGTTTCAATTTAAAAAATTTAAGTGATACAACAAAAATATATAGCTTTTTATTGTTTAGATTAATTTTATGACTTTTTATTTTAAGCAAACCCTTATGATGTGATATGCAATATAATATAATATAATATAGTATGTTATAGTGTATTATAATATAGGATTCCATATCATAGTGTAGGATTATGCATTATAGCATACTATTGTGTATTACTACTTGTTGTTTAGCATATTTTAGTTTGTTATAGTATCATGTAGTTGGGTTTGTATTCATAAAAATACTAATTTATAAACTGAGATGATGGGATTTGGCCAAATTTAAGGTAAGCTTTAGGGAACATCATTGGGGTGTGCTCTGGCATGTCATTTAATCAAAAGAATGGAGTTTCGCATCCAAAATAAATGTTCATTTTTTAACCAAATTTTATAATTTTTTTGCTTAAAGTGATTCATTTTAAGGTGAAATGTAAGATAGTATATTATATGAAAGCATATTAAAATATAATGTACATAACAATATAACTTCACATATAAATGAATGTGGTGGTGTGTTACTAAAAGTTATTGTACATTTTAGTATGTTTTAGTTTTGTTATAATACATTAGGTAAAAACTCACAAAAATGTTAATTTGATGGTTGAGATGGAAGAATTTGGCCAAAATCTTGGCACACACCAAGAAGCAACACCAAAATTATGCTATTTTGTACCATTTCTAATAGAAAAATAAAAATTTTACATCCAAATTGAACATTATTCATATTTTGAAAAATTTTTGTTATTTGTTCTTTTTAAATGATTCTAATGAGGTGAAATGTTAGACAATATATTATATTATAGTAAATTATAATATAACATCATATATTATACTATAATATTGTGTGTTAATTCACACTATAATATGTTTAGCTTGATATTGTATAGTTAGTTTGAGCTTCAACCGTCACAAATCATAAAATTTTGATTACAATGTTAAGATGATGTAATTTTAATGAATTCACTATTAGGCTTTTAGTTGAAGTATTAAAGGTGTGTATAAGAGAAGAAATAAGATTAGATGAGAATTCCATGTCAAGGACATGGAGGGAGATCGGCTAGGGGATCACACATGCATTGGACATGACATGTGAGGGGTCTATGTCGAGGGCATAGAAGAAGAAAGTCGGCTGGGGATAAGGTTTAAATTTGATTTGATTATATGATTTATGAAAAGAAGTTCCGCTAGGGATAAGAATATATAATCCACCAGGGATTAAGATCGAATTGAGTTTAATTTATTTTGTTTTTATTGATGTGGAGGCATATCTACTAGAGATATGGGCTTGAGTCCGCTGAGGATAAGGTATATGAATCTTCCACTAGGGAAGCAGTTTTGCACTATCCATTGGGGATTTGGATTTGAGTTTGATATCATAGATTTGTTTGGGGATGTATCCACTGGGAATAAGAGTTTAGTTGGATTTATTTTATTTAGACTCTACTAGAGGAGTTGGTTTAATTTGGCTCCACTATGGAGGCTGGTTATGAATTTGATTTGTTTGCTTCACTTGTTTATATATAATTTGGGGCTCCACTAGGGCGAGTGGTGTGATTTAACTCCATTAGGGATAATTAGATTTGTTTTAATTTAATTTGAGTTAATGTATGGACCCTATCGGTGTGCGATGGATCCACTGAGAAGGGGCTATATCAGCTTTGACCTACCTCAGGTTTACAAATCCAAAGGGATAGCCTACTAGTTGTAGGGTAGAACTAGCAAACCTAAGGGGTTGCCTTTCAGTGTGCAATGGCTATGGTAGGAAAATGGTGTAGCAGACTTACATCTTCCAAAGAGAGGAACAACTGCTAGGGACTTATGCCAACTCAAATATAGTCAGGACTAATTTTATCTTAATTTAGTGTGATTTAGTATGGTTTATTTAGTTTAGTTTGATTTTAAATTGAGGGCATTTCCATTAAGGATGTGAGCTCAGTCTAATTTGGTAGATTTAATTTATGGACCGTGTCGATGTGCGATGGGCCCACTGAAAAAGGGCTATATCAAACTTATCCTATCATAGATTTACAAATCCAAAGGAATAGTCTACTAGCTGTGGGGTAGAGCTAGCCAACCTAAGGGTTGCCTTTGGTGTGCAATGGTTGTGCGAAAGAAGCAAGACTTAAATCTTCTAAACCAGGGAATAACCACTAGGGTGACCTGCTGGAAGCACAACAACTAGAACCTGACTTAGGGGCAACTACTGAGTGAATGTTGTTGATGAATTATATCAACTCAAGTGTAGTCAAGCGATTCTTATAAAGAGTTTTGCTGACACTGCCCTAAAGATAGGATGCCTGCTTGGGGAAAGGCACCTCTAGGGATGTCCTCCTAATCGACAAGTGAATATATATTTTATTTATATGTTTGCATGGACCTTATTGGTGTGTGAGGGACCACACTAAGAAGGGGCTATGTCGGCCTTGACTTATCTCAAATTTATTGGACCAAGGGAGAATCTGCACAACCACAGGATGAATTCTCCAACGATAAGGGTGGTTACTAGAAAAGGGGAACTGTCCAATTCGATAGTAACCCGGGTAGTGTCTAAATGGGATCGCAAAGGATGTGATCTAAATATAGTGCCCACAGGGAAGATGCTGCTAGGGGCATTATCCTGAGCCCTAAAAAAAAAGCCTATAGGTGTTTATGGTGGCCAACTCAAGGAGAAAGCATACCAGACTTACATCTTCCATGAGTGGTGTATCCTAATGTGCGAGAACCAACCAACCTAAGGTGTATCCTTCAGCATAGTGTGAAACAACCAACCGACGGTGCCCATCGATGTGCAACGATCAATCTGGAAAAAAAGCTTGTAGGCTTACAACTTTCCAAGCGAAACTGATCATCGGGATAGTTTATCGTTGGTGGGAGAGATGCTATCTGACCTAGAGAGACTACTAAGCGGGCAGACCTGAGGAAGGACTGGACCTAGACTTGAAGCAGTCAGGAAGGAAAGAGCTGCGAGCGGACTTATCCTAAACCTCAAATATACTCGACCCAGTCAGTACACAGACTCACATCCTCTTAAATGAAGCCAACATCAGGTAGCTTATCGCCACAAGTACTACCAGACTAACAAGGCGCTCATCGGTTCGCCAAGTATGAAGGAAAGTGAAAGTGCACCCTAAACCTAAACTAAACTAAAAAATAAGATAAACCTAAGAATAAAAAACCATAATAAAATTAAAACTAAACATAAAATAAAATTAAAATAAACCTAAAATAAAATAAAATAAAAAACAAATAAAAACTTAAACCTCAAAAAGTAAACCTAAAAATAAATAAAAAATAAAACCTAAATACTAACCAAAAAAAACCTAAACCTAAAATAAAAATAAAATAATCCTCAACCTAAACTAAATAAACTAAACTAAACTAAATAAAACCTAAACCCAAACCCAAAATAAACTAAACCTAAACCCTAATTAATATAAAAAAAAGTAAAAGTAAACTTAAACCTAAACTAAAAAATAATACCTAAAAATAAACCTAAAATAACAACCTAAAACCTAATTCAAAAAAAATAAACTAAAACATAACCATAAACCTAAAAATAAAAATTAAAACCTAAACCTAAAAAATAAAATAAAAATAAAACTAAACTAAAAATAAACATAAACCTAAACCTAAACTTAGAAAATAAACTAAAATAATTAAACCTAAAATAAATAAACCAAAGTAAAAATAAATAAAAGTAAACCTATATAAAATAAAATATAAAATAAATAAATAAATAAATAAACCTAAACCTACCAGTTTACTTAATTTTTTTTAAAAAAACACTAAACCCTAAACCCTAAACCCTAAATCTTAAATCCTAAACCCTAAACCCTAAAACTAACCTTAAATCTTAAACTGTAAACCTACAAACTTAAACCCTAAACACTAAAAAACCTTAAACCCTAAACCCAAATCCCTAAACCCAAAACCCTAAACCTAACCCTAAACCCTAAACACTAAACCCTAAAACCCTAAACTAAACCGTAAAATAACCCTAAACCCTAAATTCTAAACTAACCCTAAACCTAAAACCTTAAAAACCCTAAACCCTAGAGCCCAAACACTAAACCCTAAACCAAAACACTAAACCCTAAACCCTAAAACCCTAAACCCTAAACCCTAAACCCTAAACTAAGCCAAATAACCCTAAACCCTAAACCTTAAACCCTAAAAACCTAAAAACCTAAACCTAAACTAAATAAAACCTAAATAAAAAATAAAAAATAAACCAAAACTTTAATAACATAAAAAATAAAATAAAATAAAAGCATAAACCTAAACCTAAAAATAAAATAAATCAAAAAATAAAAAATAAAATAAAATAAAGAAAAACCTAAACTAAACTAAAAATAAAATTAACCTCAAAATAAAAAAACCTTAATAAAATTAAATCTAGATGAAAATTTAAAATAAAATTAAAACTAAATAAAACCTTAAACCTAAAAAATAAACCTAAAAATAAATAATAAATAAAACCTAAAACCTAAAAAAAAATTATACCTAAAATAAAAAAAATAACCTAAACCTAAACCTAAACTAAAATAAACTAAACTAAAATGAATAAAAAATAAACCTAAAATAAACTAAACCTAAACAAAACCCAAACTAAATAAATAAAATAAACTAAAATAAACATAAACCTAAACTAAATAAAACCTAAAATAAATCTAAACTAAAAATAAAAAACCAAAAAATAAACCTAAACTAAAACTTAAAACCTGAACCTAAAAAAATAAAATAAAATCCTTAACTCAAACCTAAAAATAAAAAATAAAACTTAAACCTAAAAAATAAAATAAAATATAAAACTCAACGAAAAAATAAACCTAAACCTAAACCTAAACCTAAAAAATAAACTAAACTAAAATAAATAAATAAAATAAAATAAATAACTAAAAATAAATAAAATAAAAAAATAAACTAAAATAAATATAAAATAAAATAAACTAAATTAAATAAACTGAATAAACTAAATAAACCTAAACATACCAGTTTACTTAATTTAAAATAAAACCCTAAAGCCTTAATCTTAAACCCTAAACCCTAAACCCTAAACCCTAAACCCTAAATGCTAAAAAACCCTAAACCCTAATCCTAAACACTAAACCCTAAAGCATAAACCTTAAAACCTTAAAACCTAAATCCTAAACCCTACACCCTAAACCCTAAACCCCAAACCCCAAACCCCAAACCCTAAACCTAAACCTAAAATAACTAAACAAATTAAAAAATTAAACCTAATCCCTAAAACCTAATAAACCTAAACCCTAAGAATGTGTAGAACCTTGATGGCATGAACATCATCGTCAACCAGGCTCAGTCTAGATCTGGCGGTGGAGGCATCAAGGTGGTAGCACACGGTGGTGGGGATCTAGAGGTGTTGGTGGATATGGAGGTGGTGAAAGCAAGTGGTGGATATGGAGGTGGAGGAGACCAAGGTTATACTGGTGGTGGCGTGAGAGAGATGGATATGATGGTGGATCCTACTACGAGAGGCGGGTTCGATGGGAACTAGAGAAACTAAGGAATGATCGATCTAATCTACTGCTTATGGAACTATGTTTTTATCCTAGAGATGGTTCTAGTTATCTTGAGTTTTTGATTTGCTCTATGTGTGCTTATTTTTTATCTATGTCATCGCTTATGTCTTAGAAAACTTGGTGTGTTACTTGGTTGATCAAATTGAAAAGAAGAAATGTTGAATATGAATTTGTTCTCTATTAAAAAGAAATCAAAACTGAAAACCCTAAACTAAAACCTAAACCCTAGACCCTAAAACTTAAACCCTAAAAACCTTAAACCCTAAGCCTTACACCCTAAAACCCTAAACCCTAAAACCATAAAAACCATAAACCCTAAATCCTAAACCCCAAACCCTAAACCCTCAAATAACCTAAACCCAAACCCTAAACCCTAAACCCCCAACTAGCCCTAAACCCTAAACCCTAAACCCTAAACCCTAAACACTAAAAAGCTAAAAACCTAAAAATAAAATAAATAAAAAAACCTAAACCAAAATAAAATAAAATAAAACCTAAACTAAAACATAAACCTAAACCTAAACCTAAAAAGAAAATAAAATAAAAAATAAAAACTAAACTAAAATAAAATAAATAAAAACCTATAATAAACTAAAAAAATAAAAAACCTAAATAAAATAAGAATTAAATATTAAATAAAAAAATATACCTAAAAAAACTAAATAAAAACCTAAACCTAAAAAATAAACCTAAAAAACTAAAAATAAATAAAGAATAAATCTTAAACCCTAAACTCAAAAAAACCAAAACCTAAAATAGAAACAAAAATAAACCTAAACAAAAACAAAATTAAACTAAACTAAAATAAATAAAACCCAAACTTAAAGCTAAAATAAACTAAACCTAAACCTAAACTTAAACCATAAATAAAATAAATAAACTTAAAATTAAACTTAAACATAAACTAAAAAATAAAACCTAAAAGTAAACCTAAAGAAAAATCCTAAAACCTGAATCTTAAAAAAAATAATAATAAAATATACCTAAACTTAAAAATAAAATGTACACCTAAAAAATAAAATAAAAAATAAATCTAAACTTAAACCTAAACTTAACAAAATAAACTAAAATAAAAAAGCAAACCTAAAATAAATAAACCTAAAAATAATAAACAAAACTAAATAAAAATAAAAATAAACCTAAATAAAAATAATAATAAAATAAACTAAAATAAATAAAAAATAAACTTAATAAACTAAGTAGATTAAATAAATCTCAACCTACCAGTTTAATTAATTTTAAAAAAAAAACATGAAACCCTAAACCCTAAACCCTAAATCCTAAAACCTAAACCTTAAACAGTAAACCCTAAAATTGACCCAAAACCACAAACCTTAAACCATTAAAAACCCTAAACCATCAAACCTAAGCCTTAAACCCTAAACCCTAAACTAACCCTAAACTCTAAATCCTAAACCCTAAACTCTAAATGCTAAATCTTAAACCTTAAACCCTAAACCCTAAACCCTAACACTAACCCTAAACCATAAACCCTAAAACCTAAACCATAAACTCTAAAACTTTAAACCTTAAACCCTAAGCTAACCCTAAACCATAAACCCTAAAGACTAAACTAACCTAAACACTAAGTAACGTTAAACCCTAAACCCTAAGCCTTCAAAACCTAAACCCTAAAGGTTAAACACTAAACCTTAAACCCTAAACCCAAAACCATAACCCTAAACCCTAAACCCTAAACCCTAAACCCAATAAACCTAAAAACCTAAACTAAAACTAAATAAAACCTAAAAATAAAATAAATAAAAAAACTAAAACCTAAATAAAATAAAATAAAATGAAAACCTAAACTAAAACCAATACCTAAACCTAAAAATAAAATAATAAAAACAAACTAAAATAAATTAAATAAAAACCTAAACTAAACTAAAAAAATAAAAAAACCTAAGAATAAAAAATCTAAATAAAATAAAACTAAAAAATAAAATAAACATAAAATAAAATATAATAAAAACTAAATAAAACCTAAACCTAAAAAATAAAGCTAAAAATAAATTGAAAATAAATTAAAAAACCTAAACCCTAAACTAAAACCTAAACTAAATAAAAAAATAAAATAAACAAAATAAAATAAATCTAAACTTAAACTAAAATAAACTAAAATAAATATAACCTAAACCTAAACCTAAAATAAACAAAACCTAAACCTAAACCTAAGCTAAATAAAATAAATAAAAAATAAACCTAAACCTAAACTAAAAAAATAAAACCTAAAAATAAACCTAAAACAGAAACCTAAAAAAATAAAATTAAACCAAAACCTAAAAAATAAAATAAAAAGAAAACTAAACTAAAAAAATAAACATAAACCTAAAAAATAAACTAAGATAAAAATCTACACTAAAATAAATAAACCAAAAATCAATAAACTAACATAAATAAAAATAAATAAATAAAATAAACTTAAATAAATAAAAAATAAACTAAATAAACCTAAACCTACCTATTTAGTTAATTTTTAAAAAAACCCTAAATCCTAAACCCTAAACCCTAAGCATAAGCCCTAAACCCTGAACGTAGGACCCTAAATATACAACCCTAAACCCTAATCCCTAAACTCTAAAACCCTAATCCCTAAACCCGAAAAGCATAAACCTGAAAACCCTAAACCCTAAAACCTAAACCCTAAGACCTACAATGCTAAACCCTAAACCCCAAACCTAAACCCTAAACTAACTCTAAACTAATCGTAAACCCTTAGAATTAGCAAAACCTTGATGATAGGAACATCACCATAAACCAGCCTAAGATCGTAATGGAGGAGAAGGAGGAGGTGGCTTATCATGTGGTGGTGGGGATCCGAGGTGGGGATATGGAGGTGGTGAGCGGGTGGTTATGGAGCAAGGAGGAGCAAGGAAGGTTACAGCCATGGTGGTGGCATGGGGAAAGATCGGGGACATGATGGTGGATTCTGCTACTCGAGTGGCAGAGGTGGTTCTGAAGGGAACTGAGAAACAAGAATCATCCAATCTAGCTTATGGAACGTATTTGAAGAGATGGTTCTACTTATCTAGGTTTTGATTTCTCTTTCATTTTGATTGATGATGTCACTTGTGTCTTAGAAAATTAGAGGTGCTACTTGGTTAATGAAATCAAAAATAAGAAACATTGAATCTGAATTTGTTCTTTATTAAAAAAAAACTTAAACCCTAAACCCAAAACCTTAAACTAAAATGTAAACACTAAACCTAAAACATAAACCCTAAACATAAAACCCTAAACCCTAAACCCAAAACCTAAAAACTCCTAAACCCTAAACCCTAAACCCTAAAGCCTAAACCCTATAACCCTAAACCCTAAAACCCTAAATCCTAAACACTAAAACCTACAACCCTAAACCCTAAACCTGAAATCCCAAACTCTAAACCCTAAACCCTAAACCCTAAAGCCGAAACTAACCCTAAACCCTAATCCTAAACTCTAAACCCTAAACTTTGAATAAAGAAGTAATTAGTAGTACATCTAAAGTATGAACTAATCCTAACATACTTGTGGTAGAAAAAGAAAATGTCTTCAAGAGACTTTCCTTTGACTATTGGAAAAAATGTCTTCAAGAGACTTCCCCAAGGAAGGATTGGACCTAGACTTGAAGAGCCAGAGGAAGGAGCCGGGGACTTATCCTATACCTCAAATATACTCGACCTAGTCAGTGCATGAAGGCTAATCCAAGAAGAAAGCATAGCAGACTCACTTCCTCTTAAATGAAGCCAACATGAGGTAGCTTACGAGCCAAATGCCACATAGTAAGGCCTACCCAATTAATAAGGCACTCATCAGTGTGCAGTGGCCAAGTAAGGAAGGCATAGTAGACTTACATCCTTCAAAGCAAGAAGAGCACTAGGGTGACACACTAGTAGGGTAACACGTTAGCCTGACCTAGAGCAGTTACTAAGTGAGTGTTGTTGGGGGAGTTATCTCAACTCAAAGTAGCCTGAGATAAAAGATATGTATTTATTTTATACATTTATGAGTAGTTTGTATTTGTGTTGTGTCCATAAAGGATAGGATACTACATGTGTTCCTTACACCTACCCTAAACATATAATGGTAGATTTGCATATAGGAATACTTTAAATATGGAAGAGATTGAATTTGAAATGGAATTTTCATTGATGATAATTATTTTCAAACATGATTTATAATATTTCTTTAAGTAAATCTCATTGATTGAAAGCATTGGGCTGTCTCCCTTATGATTAATAAGCTGATAAGATCCTACTTGGTAGGCCTCTTTATGGCAAAAAGGCCTTCCCAAGTGGGTTCAAACTTATCTCACATCTTACGAGGGGAAACCACCGGTCTCATTAGAACTAAAATAAGCTCTCCTACTTGAAAAGCTCTGGGACAGAACAACTTGTTGTGAGCTTGAATCATTTTATCTTTGTACAACTTGAGGTTTTGGCATGCCCGTAGCCCTCTCTCATCTAAACCATTGAGTCCTTCGAACTGTAACTTGGCATTCTGCTCTGTTGTGATCTTGCTACCACAGCTATCCTTAGTGATAAGAGTTGGACTTCTAATGGTAGAACATCATCAGACCCACACACTAAGAAGAAAGGAGTAGACTGAGTTGGAGTTTTATATGTGGTACGGTAGGCCCACAAGGCTTTAACTAACTGCTCATGCCACTATCGCTTATTATTATCGTGTATCTTTTTTTAATATTTGGATGAGGGTTTTGTTGAATGATTCTACTAAGCTATTTTCAATCGAGCAATTGATGGCAGAATATCTCTAATCTATGATGTGTCTGTAGGAAAAGTTGTTGATCTCGATGCACTTGAATGTAGTACCTTTATCTGATATAATTCATTGAGGAACCTATTTATTATATTTGATATGGTTCCTAAAAACCTGGAGCACATGCTGAGTTGTGACCTTATTGAGCTGAATAATCTTCACCCATTTGAAAAAGTAGTCAATAGTAGCTAAGTTGAACCAATGACCTTGGAAGAAGGATGATCAATCGACACTATGTTTGTACCCCAACATTCAAATGGCCATGAGGCCAATATAGATGTAGAATGTTAGTGGTTGGTGTAGGACCACATTATGTATTTAACATTGGTGGCATCTCCTAGGCATATCCATGTAATCTTTGATTATCGACGCCGTAATATCCTCTCTTGATCTTGGCTTTCATCTTGACCATTAGCTCCACATAATCGAGTGTACCTTGGTCATGATCTTAACTTCATGCTTGTCCAATAATAACCATATATGATTGAAAGACCGGTATAAGACACCATCCACAAGAATGTAAGAAAGTGCTCTCTACTTCATCCGATATTGGGACTTCGAGGTAGATTGTCTTTATTTAAGTAATCCATGAAAGGTAGCTCTAATCTAACTCCTCATCCCTCTTGCAATGGCAACTTCCCCTTCAAGAGAGTACTTTTTGATGAGTTCAATATCAATAAGGGATAATACTTATCTATTTTGGATCTTTATCGATATGGACTCATCCTCTGGACATGCCAACTCTTTGGAAAGCTTGGCTAAAGCATACACTATGATGTTCTCTCCTTGAGGAATCTTATAAATGGTAACCTCAAGGATTTGGGCCAACAAATCTTTGGTGCACTTGTGGTAGTGATGGAGCTTAGGCTTTATAATCTTATAGGACCTAGCAATTTGATTAATAACTATGAGAATCAAGATGTTGATGTTCGGATGCTTAGAGTAATGGATAACCTAGATTGGCAATCGAGCCTCATATTCTTCATTGGTGAAAGGATTGGATGATGAATATGAGAATCTCATCACATCGCAGCCTAGAGTTAAGAGAACTATTCCTACCCCTTCCTTTCCTAGAATAGTAGATTGTGGTTCTTCTCCTCTTGAGAGGAAGTCAATCAAAGTACATCTCCCAATGGTGAATGCTAGCATCCCCTAAGTTCATGAATTGTTCATCGAGGAGATCATCACTAAGTGGAGAGTCAACAAGAAGTGGGAGTGCCACTAAGAAATCTGCTAATGCTTGTCCTTTCACCACATAGAGGGGCACGAAGGTAATGTCAAACTATGAGAGGATCATGGACCATCGTGCCAACCATCTAAATAGTATTGACTTTGTCATGAGATACTATAGTGGACTGATCTTAGAGAATAAGTTCACTTTATGAGGAAGCATGTAGTGTTGTGGTGTTTGGGATGCAAAGATTAAAGGTAGGAAATGCTTCTCAATGGGTGGATAATTAGCCTAAGCATGGATTTGATGATGATTGAGGTAGTAGAGTATGTTTTCCTTCCCTTCATTGGCTTGGGCCAACAAATCACCAAAGGAGTTGTCTAATGCAGTAGTGTAAAGTATGAGTGGCTTTCCTGGGATAGAGGCTACTATAACTGGCAACATCATTAGGTAATGCTTGATGTCTTCGAAGGCATGCTCACACTTATCATCCCACTTGAACTTGGCATCCTTTTTGATAAGTGCTGAGAATGGTTGACATCTTCCTAATATGTTGGATATAAAGTGTCTTAGATACAATCGCCCAAAATGATCCGAGTTGAGTTAAACTTGGGGTGCATTTCTATTATTACCTTGATCTTCTTCGATCGATTTTATTCCGTTAGACAATAAACTCAAGGAATTTCTAAGCTACTCAATGCACACTTCAAGGGGTTCATTTTGAGGTTAAATTATCTTAACTATTTGAAAACTACTCTCAAGTCAAAGAGATGGTCTTCCTTTTCTCTACTTTTGACCATGAGGTCATCGACATAGCACTCGACTTGATGATGAATGAGTTCATCAAATATTCGAGTCATAGACCATTGGTATATAGCACCAACATTTTTAAGGCAAGTACCAAATCCTAAGTAGTAATTATCATCATCGACCGACCCAATATATATTGAATCCTAGTCTCGTCTTGATTGAGATTTTGCATTTATTCTTCTATATTCTTTCAAGTAGTCAATATGCTTTGACCAAGTATGGGGATTAACCCTTTCTTTGCTAAATTATGAACACAAGGAAAGTACCACCCAAAAGGTAATTTATTAAATCTTTATATGAATCATCCTCAAGTTCTACATCAAGTTCTTGACTTGAGGATGATGCTCCTAAAGAACCTTTGAGTCTTCACACTTGTGGATGACTTAGGGCTTCTTTAACTACCAAACCCTCAACTTTTGAGAGGAAAGTGGGTTAGAGCTAAGGTTCCCGATGCCTTATTATTTCACATATAGACTTGGATACAATTATGCATTGCTTTGGAGCCTGGTCTTCATCGCTATATGGCTCAAAGTGTGACCTCCAAGGGAATCTATTGCTCAGAAGAGTTGGCTGGTGTGCTAACCTTATAAGACTCATCCCATGAACTAGATTCTATGTCTATATGAATAACATGTGTACTTGGTACGGACATATCTTCTATTGGGTGGCCAATAAGAGGTTTTCCACCCCACCGCCTGAACCTGCCTCCTCTCTCTGTAGTAAGGTCATCTCATCCTACCTATATGTTCGAATGGAGTAATGAATTGTTGGTGGAATCTAATGTCATGCTCCACTTCCTCCTCCAAGTCTATTTCTGCTCCATTTTATTTTCTTTTCTTTTTTTTTTTTTTTTTTTCTTTTTTTCTTTTTTCTTTTTTTTATTTTAACTTTGGCCAAGTTCGTGAGAATAGACTTGTTGATTTTGAGGGAGGTAAGTAACCTCATATATGTTGACCTCATGAACCTATAAATGGCTTGAGATCTCCTTTGACATAGTAGATGATCCCACCTCTCACAAACTTCATACACATGTAGAGGATGGAACTATGTTGTTCTCATGTATCCGAAGTCTATAATGTGAAACTTGGCTTCAATCTTCTAATCATCTATCTCTATGGAAAACACTATGGAGCCTAAGGCTTGACCTCACTTTGGAGTGTGGATTCAATCTTCCCATCTTAGACTTAGAGTCTTCTAGACACTAAGACTTCCATAGTAAGACACTTCTAATAATTGGTGAACACTTAACCTAAGCTAAAGACTTAGAATGTTAAATATAGGATTAGGTTATGCCTTAGGATTAAGATAATCCACCTACCCTACAACCCAAATCTTTCCATGTTCACCTTTTGAAACCAAACCTCAAGTTCAATTCAAACATCAAATTCAAATCCAAATCTAAACCCAAATTCCAAACCAAATGATTGAAGCCCATGATCAAATCCAAACTTGAAACACTTCCTAAACCATATGACCTATCCCATGGACTTAGCCAAATCTTAATCCAAATCAATAAAATAAATTTATTTTTCATAATAAATTTATATCTTCAATCATCTTCCCAAATATAAATCAAATATAAATCAAATCTACATTCAAATGATCAAAACTAAGTCAAATTAAATCAAATTAAATCAAACCCTTCTTAAGCCATATGACTTATCCCATGGACTTAACCAAATCTTAATCCAACTAATTTTCTCACAAATCAATCATATTTTCAATCATATTCAAAAATTTAAATGAAATATACATCTATATCATCAAAACAAAATCAAACTAAATCAAACCAAATCAAAATCCAATCCTAAGCCACATGACCCAACTCATGGACTTAGCCAAATTCTTCATTCCAAAACCCAAATTCAATTGATTTTCTCATGAATCAATCATACCTTCAATCATATTCACAAATATAAATGAAATCTACAATCATCAATCCAAACCAAAATCAACCCAAGTCAAACCCAACATAACCCTTTTGACTTGAAATGTTCAAATGAACCAAAACCCATTTGAACCCAAGCTAATTGCAATTGAATTTATATATCAATCCCAAATCCATATATAAACTCAACTAAATCAAACTCAACCCAAAATCAACCAAACTAAACCCAATTGGTCCACTTAACCCAAAGTGCCAAATTTGACCTATTTGAGCCAAGTTTAATCCTACCCAAATTGGATTGAACCAAGCCCATCAAAACCTCCTATCATCATGATTGATCACCCTAAGTTGATTAATTATCACAAATTGGGTCAAACCAAGTCAACCCTTAACCTAAATGAACCCAAACTAGCCAAATTATAAACCAAAAAAATCCTTAAAACCAATGATTCATACCAAATCAAAATCAATATTTGAATATGACTTGACCTTCAATTGAGTCAAACCAAAACCCAATTGGCCCTCTTGACCCAAGTTGAGCCAAATTGACCTAAAAGACCAAATTGGGTTAAATCAAAATATAAACCAAATTTATTGCAACCAATGGCTCAAGTTCATTCCAAATTGATTGTTGAACTTGACCAAAGCCATGATTGGACCAAATTGAACCCAATTGATCTACTTAGCCCAAATTGACCTAAAGGTTCAAGTTGGACTAAATCAAAACCAAATCCAAATTAATTGAAACCAAAGCCTACAATCATCTTCAATTAGTCAACTAAACCCAAACCAACACCCAACCCAAGCCAATTTGGCTAATTTGGTCAAATTGGCCAACTTAACCTAATTGAGCCCAAATGATTTCAAATGAGCCAAAATCAAACCTAAGCCAAACTAAAGCAAACTAGTTGAACAAAAACATCCCAAATGATCATATGAACTTGACCCAACCCTTGGTTTGACCAAATTTGACCAATTGGTCAACTTGACCCAACCTAACCTAATTTGACCTAAATGAGTCAAATCGAGCCAAACCTAACCAAATCAACTCCAATTGACTTGAAATTTTGGCTAACCCACTTTTTGCTCATTTCAAATCTGCCCAAATCATCTCCAATGCCAAATGATCATTCCAACCTTGGGTCAATGGTATCACATGAGACAAATCACCCATGTAAGTGGTCATTTCTATTCCTTGGCCACTTGGTACTCTCCCAATGGTCTAGCTAGGCACCTATGACACCCAACCCGACTAAGGGTGGTTGTCACCATGACCCATGGAAGGTGAAATCACCTCACCCTCCCCATTAGAGCATTGGAAACCCATAGAACCCATGATTCCTCCTTGCAGCCACCTCCACCTTCAACCAACCAAGTGCCAACTCCCTCCTCCCTCACCCATGACTCCCTAAGATGGTCGACAGCCACTAGAAGCCAAACCAGATCCCACCATCTGATCAAGATGAAGGAGGGTATACACCCCCTCTTTTCAACTCTAACACACACAAAAATCATTCCTTAGAGCCCTAGCAACCCAAAGTGAAGATCCATTCCCTAAGCTCCCAAGCTCATTCCCCAATAAAAAAAATTCCATTTTCATCTATCCCAAAATAAAACACTCATTTCTGACTTAACTTCCCTATTTCTCCATCAAACTCAAATTAACTTTGCACGCACCTTCCTTAGGCCTCATCAAGAAAAAATAAATTATCTTCCAAGCTTTTTGAGCATAGGAGGTGGGACCTTGATCAAAGCCAAGCTCCAAATCATCAATTCATGGCCTTCTAAGGGAACGTCGAGGAATTGATCTAATTTCTTCTCATTAGAGCTTCATATCCACTAGATGAAGCTTCTTGAATCATTCAATCCACCGATCTTGAGTTCCAGTGAGGTATGCTTCCAAAATCAATCCTTAGGCAAAAATAAGTTGGAGAATTTGAAGAAAACTTGCTTCTCGTGTGATATTCACTGTTAGATCCCCTCAGATCAATTTCATCAAGGTGTGGGATTCTTTTGAAGTTGATCTAAGCTCAGGTAAGCTCAGATCAAGTGAGCAATGGAGGATGGACTCCATTCTCCCTCACCTACGTGACATTAGATCACGCACTGTCTGTTCCATGTGATCGAAAAGGATGGTCATGATTAGATTTGCTAGATCGATATGATTTAATCCTATTAAGGTATGAGATTAATCATAACCATTTGATCTTAGATCGAATGGTGGATGAGAAGGCACAGCTTCTGTCGCCACATAGGCATTGAGTCGGATAAATTTTAAGTAGCCAATCCCGCGACGCCACATGGAAAGTGCAACGCGTCAGCAGGCCACATGGCGCTAATAGGATTAGGCTTTAATTAGGCTTAAGTAATCATTTTTAATGGCTAAAACTTCTAAAAATCAGAAAAAATCATAGAGAAATAAAAAATTGCAAATAAATACTCATTTTAAAGGAATTTTAGAGAAGAAATAATTAAAAATTGATCTTAACAAATTTTGAATAGTAATTAAGTTTAATTAAGGTTTAATTACAAAATGTATTCGCTTAACTACTCCTTAATTACTTGAGCAATTAATCCAAAATTTTGTGGGTTAATTTAATGGGATGACCTACCTCATGATTTTCTTGGGATTTATTGCTCACTTAATTGATTGACTAATTAAACCTTAACTACTCTTTTAATGTTAATTAATGTAATTAATTAATCATTGTTCAGCAGTAAGTGAACTAAGGAATAGGGTTGGGACCCTTTCCCAAGTTCATTTCACCCTTTTAAAATGAAACTAATTAAGATTTAACTAATTAATTAAATCACTTAATCAAATTGAAATCATAATCACATCACACCTTAATTAAATCATGGGATAGATCTTTAGGTGTTTAATAACCTAAAGGAGTTTAATGAAATTATGGTTAGTCCACATGTGTGGGAAAACCAGAGTAATTAATTAAGTCCCTTAATCTTATTAACTATTCATGAGCCAATTGCATTAGGCCCCTTTTATTTCCTAGGATCATTGCAAGTTTATTTTCCATGCATATCATGGCTCATAATTATTTAGTTAATTACTTTAAGGTGACATAGGCAAGGGTAATTAATTCATCTAATTAAGGGTTCAACTTAATTAACCCATAAAATCAACTTAATTACATTTTCTTAAATTAAATCAAATCACTAATGTGGGAATGGGTTTAAAATAGCAAGTGATGATTTCTCTTCTCCTCTTTAAATCAAATCAAATCCAAAACTTAATTAATAAAGAAGCTTTGGTTTGCTTTAAATAATCTTATTTGATTTGATTGTCCTTAAGAACTAGTTTGGTTGAATGAATCACATGCTTATATTTGATTGTTCTTTCCAATCATGTTAAATTTGGTAGTCATTTGAATTCATGCATCCATCTTTTCAAAATCAAGTAAAATAAAATGGATTTCCTTTATGTGTGTTGATTTTAATATATATATTATTTTTCAAAAATATAATATAATGAATAAATACATAATGTGTTATGAATGTTTGTTCCCTTTCCTCTATTCGTGTGATTTATATAAGATTGAATGGTAATGGGTATATAATTAGGATATCTAGACACGAGGTTTTGCTAGCCCCAAGGAGGTCATTTGATTACATCACTTCCTTGATTTCAATAACATACCCATTTGATTTCATTCTTATGTATTTCAACATTAGAATTTGGATAGAGCTTTAATTCATATATATATAAATGATTCAATCAAACAAAATATACAATGTTTCCATGATTTTCTTTCCCTCATTTATGTATACATCCATGTGTGTCCAAGAAAAGTAAGTATATAGTCTGGACATCCAGGAATACAAAACTTTAGTTAGCCCCAAGGAGGTCATTTGATTACCTCACTTCCTTGGTTTAACAATGACATGTACTTGCACTATATCTTTGTACATGTATATGTATTAGTGAATGAAAATCCCATTTTACATTAAAATTGCATGCATTCATAATTGACTAAGTGGTTGAATTAATTAGCCATATGATTTGGAGCTTACTTTCTATGTTCATGTATGAATTTACATATGTTTGAATGCAAATGGGTATATAGTCTTGACATCCAGAGAATACGAGGCTTTAGCTAGCTCCAAGGAGGTCATTTGATTACCTCACTTCCTGGTTTAACAATGCCACATGCCTATTTAATTTCATTCTTATGTTCTTTTTTGTATAAGAATTTGGATAAAGTTTTAAATTAATATGTTCAAATAATTCAATCAAATAAAATATAAATTCTAAACATACATACATTCATCATTTAAGTATGCTAAAATATATTGCATGCATAGATACACTTAGGATTAAATCATATGCATGTTACATGTGATGAAAAGAAATGATTTAATATATATATGATGTG